>QXVZ01031963.1:0-11504 GCA_008931825.1 Phallusia fumigata
ATATCACCGTTTTAGATCCTTATCAGACCCCGCTTTTATCAGTATCGATCCGGCGCGCGCGCCACGAGCCGCTATCGGCAATTATCCGCATTCCACAATGCTGCTTGTTTTACGGGTTACGTGAGGAAAAGCAGGTTGTGTATGAAATATTTATTACACCATTTTCCTGGTACCTGTGGGATTCAGACACCTTTCTGCAATGGTTTTTATCCAGCGCTGCATTAAGTGCCGCTTTAAAATCGATGTCAAAGCTGCAGCTGCCTTGCGACGTACAACGTTGTGATGGTTGAAAAACTTAAAAAACCGAAAGAAAACAGTTTAGTAAAACATAGAAATAGCCACAACTTGAAAAACCTAGGAAATCAACAATGACAAAGCCTCTTTAAATCGTTCTTTTTGTTCATTCACACATAACTTTTGTGTTGTTAAACTGTACAAAACTATCCTGCAGAAAAGTTATTGCCTCGACAAACCTCAACCAACTAAATCACTGTTCACGTGAAAACCATCTGACCTATTGCAACCAACCACTCTGATGTGGATTCTTGAGAACCAACAAGTTCACAGATACAAATTGAACCTCAGTGCAATCGTATAAACTGCAACTACACAAAATTTGTTGACAGTAAAGCTGACACAATCACGGCCGCCGTGTATCTCTATGCTGTCATGTCATTACACAACAACAACAACAACAACAAACAACTAATTCTGCCACAACGCGAAGTTGTTTGAGGATGTACTTACTGGTTAGCATGATAACTAGTTGAGAGGAAGCTTAAAATCGTGGATGTGTTTGTTCTCTTTTTGACGGGATGTTAAAGTGATGACGTGAATTTCTGGTTTACAAGGCAACGGCTGGTGACTTTCCCAAAACATCGTTGAACATCCGGGGCTGTTTGTACATGTGTTAAAAACGTGCGGAGAAAACCTTAATAAAGCGACATTTTTCTGCAGGATTTATAAACAAGAGCGATTCTAATACTGCTGGTATCTGAAGCCACCGGATCTATATCACTGAAGTGGCGTGACACGGTCGCGTTTCGAAATCTAGCCCCGTATTGGCTGCTGTCATGGGTTCGATTCCCACCGTAGGCTGGAATGTTTTTCTTTCGCATTGCTGTGTGCGAATGCCAGGCGGGTTTGGTAGGGCTTTGGCATATGGTTTCAGAGGTCAATCGAGTTATGGAATCGTTCCAAAAACTGTAGAGACTTAACCAACAACCCTAAGCAAATAAATTCTGAATTGCATTGAACATGAAGCTAAAAAGTACTTTGCTTTAGCACGATCCAACAAAATAAACCAATTCGAAACTTTCAACACAGCTTCCAGGCAAACGTAGGCATGGCATTTTTCATAAAACCACTTTCGTAAATACAGACCAGGCTTTTGCTGTTAAACCCGTGCACAATCGAAATAACCATGTTCGAGTAATTACAAAACAATCACAACACTCCTCGAGTTTAAACTTGAACTTCAGCTTTTGACATTTACCAAACCGGTAGCGGTACAGCCGCAGATCGTGACTCGGCACTTTTACGTTGTCAGTAGCGGTGAGATTTGAGTGAGGAAATAACTTGCGTCTGTATATTGTTATAGCGCACACAGCCGTACCCCAAAACGAGGCAGACGCCAACGCACAAATATAAAGTGTGCATAGAAATAGATAGGCGAAGATGGATTTCTGTTTACACAACACATATTGCGCTGCTTCCATCGCGGAAATTATCTAAGTTCAAGCACTTTCTCAACACCGTGAACAGTAGAAGACTATTTATGTGAAAGGAAAGCTTTAGGTGTGATAAGCTTAGTATGTGGCATTACACTGTTATGAAACTTTAATGGTCGAGACGTTAAGTAGTAACTTGTTAATAATTTTTGTTTTCGGACAAATTAAAGTCAAGAAGTTCTTCTTGAAGTGTAGTTAAAATGTTGCAGCAAAAACAGAACTTATTTTTATCATAAAATAAAAGCTGTTGCACCAAAGCTATGAAGGGAACTTTTTCAAAACAAAACAAGCGAACAATTTGTGAACGATCTTCTGAATAATAATTAGCAAATCTTAAAAATAAAAAAAACTTTTTCGTTTGCTTTTGTCAACATTAAGACAGACAACCGACCACTTACCAGCACAGAAACGGGAACACGATGAGGATCCAGGGATTTGGAGCGCACCATCTGTCCCTTCAGAGGAGGTGGAGCCAGGTAAGATGAGGAGTTGAGAACAGGATCAGCGGATGCAGTGCTCATTACTTCCATGTCATCCAGATGATCCTCATCACTCGCAACAACAGTTCCGCTGGATGCTGCGCTCTCCCTCGAGATCGTGGAGTCCCGGTTTTTACTCCTCCTGATAGCTTGCTCCTGGAGGTCGTCGCTAGATCCGTCAAAGGAGGAGAAGTCCTCCGAATCTTGCTCCTCTAAATCCCCTTGGTCGTATCCGACAAAGTCTGGCTCCAGTTTTGTTGGCAGCGAGCGACATTTCAACCAACTAATATCAATTCGATCATCTGGGATTGCGAAAGAGTTAGTCGGGGTGCCTTGGAAGTTGTCCAAAGCTGATTCTTCGTCATCTGCATCATCTGAATCCGAATCTTTCCATCCGTTGCGCTTTTTCACAACAGGGCGTCTGCAAGCAACGCATAGTTTGCGCGGTTGTAAAAGCAAGACACGCGCCCAAAAACCTGTTTTGGTGCTTTACAATTTAAGGAAAGAATTGGCCTCTTTACAGTTTATACTGTGATAGAAACCTTGTTTTTTTGTAACGATTTAAACAAATTTGTTAATATCTGTTCGTCTGTTGCCAACAGAACAATCGTGAACCACACAAAGGTTAAATTCTAAAAATTGTTTTAATTGAAAAATTGTAGCACTATAAAAATGCAACACGGGCAACAATGGTCCGAGAGCCAAAACCCGCGTTAAAAATCAAAATCTACAAATTCTACATAACCTACCTGCGGTTGACGAAGGAATCCTGGCGTTGAAACGGCGAAGCGCCCTCTAGTGCCAGCTCTGTCTCNTTATTTCACTCACGCCTGGTCTAAAGTCTATCTAGACTAAAACAGGTGTGTCAAATATTATGACAAATAAACTGGGAACACTTGAACCTGTGTCCATTATTGCGGCTGAGTTACACGAATAGGTATGATATGGACTATGAATATGACCAAAAGTATCAAGATTCCCCATTGCTATTATTGTAATTTTAACAAGTGCTTTATAACCAGCAATTTAACACAACGACATGTGATGGACAAACAGGAGTTGGCTATTAACCTATGGACTAAATCTTCATCAACGTAATATTTCGGCTTAACACCCTACAGCTTCTGCAAATTTTAGCTCATAGAAAACGTGGTCACTCAGCAATAAAAGTGCCCTACTGCGAACCAAAGATTACATACAAACAAATTCCTCGCAACTAAAAAGGACCCTGCATCCTTGCTCGTGCATACCTGCCGAATGCTTACTATGGCAGCAAACAGCTGAAAAACGTTAATTTTTAACCCTGCGTTTAAGTTTGGCAAGGAAGCATGTCGTTAACAGGTGTTGCGGTGATGGTGTTGTTAATTTGTGTGCACTGGCATACTCCCGGGTCTAAAATACACAGCAGAGCGTTACTCCTCAACTGATAACACTATGTGGTGTACGGGGTCAACAAAAACCTCTAGTTTAAATTTCGTTGTCTTTTTGTTTTCTGGTTTATACCGAAGGATAAAATTCACTCTTTACTAGAAGCTAGTCATTTCATCCGCAACCACTTTGTTAGATTATATTTTTTGACAATTGCGCACCGCTTTTTTCGCGGCATATGGAGATTAGTTTAATTACACGAACTCACAGTTAAAAATGCAGCTTACTGAAATAAATTTTACTTTGACAGAAATTTCATGAAATTTCATGTCAAGCCAAGTCAAACATTGTCACTTCATCAAATTTGTCATCGCTGAACGGTTTCATAAAACAGCAAGGACACCGTAAAACCATAGGTTTTCGAGTCATGGTGGTAGAAACGATTGGATGGGAATTGTTTTGAAGTAAAACAACGGAGTTGCCGGGATAAAATGGTTTAGAACCAAGAGTTCAAAAGAGTTACCCGTTTTTAAAAAATATAAAAATGATGACAAATGTCATTTTTTCTCAACCTATACCAGCAAATATATTGCACAAGAACCACGATGTTGGAAATTTGTATAGATACAGTTGGACTCCCAATTTCAATAAACCGTGCCAGTTAGCTAAAGCAATTTATAAATTTACAGTAGCTTTTATGGCAAATTTACCGTGAGGAAGACGACCTGTGTAAGAGGCTGAAACGTCGGTACGTAAAAATACATTTGCAAGAAGCTGTCATAACTTAAAACGGGTTATATTTTAATAGTAAGCCAAAAAATTACAGCCACTATCCTCACATACGCACTTTTCGCCGAAACCCCTTTTGGGATCGTTTCAACATTGTTAACAGGTGTTCTATAAATAGCTCCAAAAACAAGTTTAGTTGCAAACTTTAAGAGCTGCTCGAAACCTCGAAATTGGAGATGGGTAAGATAGCGCGGTTG
The DNA here is from genome assembly GCA_008931825.1 of Phallusia fumigata. Classification (NCBI taxonomy): domain Eukaryota; kingdom Metazoa; phylum Chordata; class Ascidiacea; order Phlebobranchia; family Ascidiidae; genus Phallusia; species Phallusia fumigata. Next base: position 4,564 of record QXVZ01031963.1, read on the forward strand.
GTTTTGGGTTTTTATCACTGACCTTAAACGGATTCTTCCCGCATTCCTGCAGCGTAAATCATGCGTTACTAATGCGCGTCAGTAGTTAGCAGTGCGGGCGCAGGCATAGAGATCATATAAAGGTGAGAGCCTTCCCTCAAGCTATTTGACGCCGAGTGAGGATGCGATAAAATGTATTAAAACAACACCGAAAATTGGCTCGCGCGTACTGTGCAAGGAGAAGTGTGTGACGGTAATTTAACAAGCAGGCTTCACGCCTCGCGCATGTTTCAGTAATGTTAAAGAAGCAGGGTTTGTGCATCAATTTTTTCATCACAATCGAAATTCTCTTTGCCAAGTGTCGTAATTTTTACCATGATCCAACGTTGGTGACAAAACCCTTGTACATTGTTTCCTTATGCAAAACTACGAATCTTTTGCGTTTGTTTTTTATGTTTTTATCTATGCTTGGTCTAGAGTGCAAGTAAACAGTACTGATGCATAATTAATTGACTACAGCACATGACATACAAACTAATTGTAATCTCAGTTACTACAAGTTATCCAGTGATCCAAAAAACACAAAATTGAGGGAAATGGCTTTTCGACACTAGTGAAGTCACATACCGGAGAAATTGAAAAACTCATGGTCGTTATGTCAAAGTTCAACAAACAGCTAAAGCCCTATTGGGTTTTTTTAGACCGACCTCTTTGGAATTTGCGAGAAATTTATAAATAAAACTCACCTCAAGTTTTTCCTGCTTCATACAAGTAGAGATGTCTTCAATACAATCTTCAAACTCTGCAACTTCCTCAGATCTACCAAGATTGGATTCCTGTGAAATCACAATGTCCAGTAAACACTTTTCTTCGATGTTGTAATTGTTATCTTGACCAGCAGCTGAATCCACTGCTTCAGAGGTGTCTGTAACGTTGGCTTGATCAGGTTTGCATAATATCCCCGTTAACACAGGGTTCTTATCAGCAATTAAACTACTGCTCTCACTTTCGCCAGCAACACCACTGTCACACAATTCCCTCAAGCTGTTGCTGTCTTGCTGCGTCACAATTACTGGCTTTGTGATTGAAACATCACTAGCGTCCCCTGTGACGTCACAGTCGGTGGGATCAAAACAAGATTGTAAAGCATTGTTTTGCTGCTCAGGTTTCAAATGGCTGACGCTGGGGCATTCAGTCGTTTCGGGTGATTGGGATAATGGTTCTGGCTCGTCGTCTTGGCATGGAACAAGTATTTCGGCGGATTCCGGATCTTCATTCGAGGTCACAGGCGAAGTATTGTTGTCTGCTTGCATGCCAGATGACAGTGGTAGCGAAAATTCCACATTTTCTGGCATTTTTAAGGTTTCTTTTTCTGTGATTTCGCTGCTGCAAATTGTCCCAGCTTCAGTGTTCAATGCCACATGCGTGTCGTTGTTCACGGCGTCAGTTTCGCCCGCAACCAGAGTTTCACCCTGGAAAGAAGTTTCTAAGTTCTGCTTTGGAAAATAAATTTCCACATCGGTAGTTTCCAAATCATCACGCGATGCTACACTGTTAGTTTCTGGGGGAAAATCAATTTCAAAATCATCTGAGTTTCTAGATAGGAACACAATGCCTTCCTGGGTGTCCAAATTTTCCGAATTTCCAACCACTGGCCCTATGTTATTTACCACAGTCCCCACAATTTGCTGTAAAACGTCACATACAGTCTGTGCAACTGATATTTCCTCATTATCGCAGGTGTCTGGGTGTGTTTCGGGCGAGATAATGGTAGCCTCGTCATCCTGCGCTTGACCAGGCGGGGGCAGCACGTTTTCATGGGTGAGATCTTCTGTTGACAACTGGTAATTTTCGCCCCACTTCTTGTTTTCGCTGCTCGCTATTTCGTCAACAAGTTCCCTGAGCAAGCCAGCAACTATGTCGGCAATTTCGTCTATACACTCGCTAACGTCAACACCAGTCCATGTGCTGTTAGAATGCAGTTCGATGATTGGCAAATTTACCGATTTATTCTTCTCTGCTGCCTCTTCACTTTCATCTCTAGTGGAACTGATTTCAGATACGTTTACAGGTTCGTGGGAACTAGTTGAAATACATGTGTTTTCAACGTGGTTAAGAGACTCTGTGCAGTTGGTACAGTCATTGTTGTTGAATTCACATTTGCAATCGGCGATATCGCAATCTTTGTCGGACCTGAGCGTCTCATCGAGCAAATCCCAAAACTCGGCGAACTTCACCCCGTTCGGCCCCCAGGTTTGGGGGCGCACAATGACGTCATGAAGAGAGTTTTTGTTTTTGGATTTTTTTCGCTTGTGGAGACGCCGACTCTTCTTCAATCGATGCACGACCAGCGCAAAATGCTTCTCAGCCCCGTCGCTCTTCGGGATCACCGGCGACCTTCGCGAGTCGTTTCTCGGGTATTTCACCATTTCAAGCGAGCGCGGACGTCGAGTTTCGACAGCTTGCAGCAGCCTAGGCTTCATTTCCCAACTTAGGGGCAAAACACCGATAAATTCCAGCTCCTGTAAACGGCTGTTTTGCATTTCACGAATACTTTTTTATGCTTACGCCTGTTGCCTACAACTTTTGGAAACTATTTTCAATTATAAAAACAATTATAAAAAAATTCCGGTTGCTTTGCATTGATAATGACAACAGCGATTTTCTGACAGTTATGTTTTTAAATGTGTCAAAGTTGCATGTTAAACATTCCTTTTTTTTCTCTTACTGGCAATCCCTAACATAGCACTCCCATAAAACAATCTGTCAAAAATACGAACCTCAACGATAAACTGCTACGCGGTGATGGCAAACCAGCTAAAACAAGGTAGCTATGCAGAGGTGCAAGGCAGAACCTCCGCTAACTTCAGCTGCGGCGGTTACATTTCTGGCGTCACAATAGCGTGCCACAAAACCGAACCACAAACGCCCGGGGGCCGAAATGCCAGCGCGCAAGCTCGGTGAGAAACGCAGTCCCTCAACAATACACAGCCAAGCCGGGATTAGTTGGAGAGGTTTAAGCTAAAATCGTTGATGCTCTGTTTACAAGCGCCGCCGGCAAGCGACGATTTAGGCGCGAGAAGCTTTAACACTCGTGAGGAAGCGGGCTATAGTTACACAAGAATCTAGCGACAACACACAACTAAAATTCCTGCGCGTTTTCGAGACATTTTTTCACGGTTAACAGCGAATGTGGGTTACCGCGGACACTTGAAATGTGGCGACTTGATAGCCCGACTTCGTTCAGACCTTGCGTCTGGCGGCTTCGCGATCATAACAATCACAATTCGTTGTTTTACTCACAATTTGATCCATTGATAACCAGTAATTAGAACGCCAGCACGTTTTACAAATGTACATTGAGCATATTTACGATTGCATCCCCATCTACAAGCGGTCTTTTTTTCTTGTCTGTGTTGTTTGGTGCAAATTCCGATCACCGTTATTTGCCTGACCACAAACAAATTCGTAAGCCGAAATTCTTACGGCTCTATTTGTTATTCGCATGATCAATTAGTCACGTCCTATGAATGTTCTTGGCAAAGTACGGTGCCCGCAAATTTGCTTACAAGTGAATAAAAAAAATCGAAATTACCGCTTGTTTTAATCCAGTTCATTTGCATTCAGAACAGGACCTAATCAAAATACAAACACCAAACTCTAAGGAAAACGCCACGCTACACTGCAATCGTTTCTGTCGTCATTCACACCGTCTTTTCACTGCTGAAATTTGTTCTTTAAACAAAGTGTGATATTTACTCTGCAAGTATTTTTTCACCAATTTGCTTTTGATCACCGAACATAAAAAGCCGTGCCCTGCTCGCCCCACATTTTGGCTCGTTCTACACTAATTACATTGGAATGTAGGGGCGGGGGGAGTGTGGCTTTGTAAGTTGACTGACGAGCATCTTGCTGTCCACGCCTCGATGCCTACGACCACCAGAAGCCGATAGAGATGTAACACGGGCGAATCCTATTTACAAACCGCAATGATAGGTTACCCAAACAACATTTTTTGCGGTTTTTGGTAATTAATTAGTCCGCCTACTGATGAATGGCTGTACCTCATGAAGCGCACGTTTAGTTATACGACTGGATTTAATGTTTTTTAAAGTTGATCTACTGTGCCGCAAGTCCCAAAATTACAAGATCAACTTTTCAAATTACCGCACATTTGAGGCAAGGTTTTATAATGTTGGAGTTGTATCTTATGTGTAATTTTTTGAAAAAACGGTATTGGATAACAACAACACAAAAACGTTGCAATAACAGGACAGGATAAAAAATGATTAAAATCTGGTTTTTATCCGAGGAAACCCTGTCTAGTTGTCGTTGTGTTGGAATCCTAAAGAGACAAACTGATCTACAATAAACTAAGTAACAAAAATAATGATTTCATCAAAACCACAGTACGCCAAACCTCCAGGAAAAACTGTAGAGTCCACAGTATATGAGTCTCAATTAATAATGCAGCTATAGTGTTAAGCATTTAATAGGTCGACACGTCCTACCTTCATTTTAAGCGAAGCAAACTAAATACGCTCACAAACAATTTCTAACATCTGGTGCAATAATAACAACAGCCGAGCAGCTGGACCCTTCCCTATTCAACGCTGTCCGCGCCAAACCAAGCTAACGGTCAGAAGAAATTATTGGCCATAATCGTTTGAGCACACAAATAGAAAGCTATTGAAGGGCTGTGAAGCGACCAGCAGACCTGCTCTACCGGACTCTATAGCTGAACAAAGCGCTGCTCTGCATTCCAAGCGGTCCAAAAGGCCGAGTTCAAACCCTTAGCCGAGCCGCGCCGGTACGGGCAAACACGGGATAAAACCTTCGCTTTTGTCGATCGCAGAATCGTTAAACTGCAGGTCACAAGGCAAATATGCGGCCACTTTGGTTTGATTCATGTGCCGGGTGTTAACACTGCCGTTTATGTGCGATGACATTTATCTTTTTGATCTGTTGACTCAAACTTCACTGTGGGCCAACAAGATCGATTCATATTTCAATGTTGAGATCAAATATTTACAAATCATTTTTTGACACTTATTGGTTTGTGACCGAGACACCTTCACAAATGGTAGTTACTGCACCATGTAACAGGACATTTTATGTGGCAAAAGCTTAACTTGTGAGAAGGATAGCACCACTTCTGTCAATAACGCTTAAACTTCTAGGGTCTTAGGGCAACAAAATACGAATTTAACGTTAAAAACATTTCTGCCCTACACTCACCAAACAATTTAGTCCTAAACAACTTCGTCCACGCAAAGTTTGTTTACAATGGATTAGGTGTGAGAGGCTCGCGTCAGTCGCCCAATTCAAGTGCTGTGGGAAGGTGGCCAACTTTTCCACTGATTATCATATCCGGGACGACAAGGACTTTAACATACAAGTGAAGTTTGAACCAACACGCGTTACTATTGACCTGCTTACTGTAACTTGTGTTAGTTGAGAGATAAAATTGTACTTACCACTCACAAAAATTTTACTTTTACTTGAGTAATCTAACTTATACACAAAACAAGTTTTTAAGCCTGAGCTTTTGGCAATGAAAAAATAAGTAAAAGGCATGGTTAGATTTCTTGATATCGAGTGGCAAAGATGGCTATAGTGTAAGCCTGGATAAAAATTATAACCACATAGATTACTGTGATACATGTGAACATACACTTAAACTGTCACAATTGGGTTTTGCTATAAAATTCAACAAAAAAGCGCCTGATTGGCAACCGTGTGACACACCACATCAAAGCCTCGCGCAAGAATTTAGATCAAAACCAGCTACAGTTCCAACAACTCAGAAGTAAGTTAAGCAACCATTGCTAATTTGATGTTAACCAAATAATTGATCCATTTGCATGCTAGCAAATTGAAATTAACCTCAGTTAATAATCAGCAATGCGCCACTAGCGTGCAAATAAGAAGTTGTTTTTTGTACCAAAGCAACCAAAAATGGAATGTAACACTGCGATATAACTGTTCAACTTTGACATTATAATCTTAACTGACTTAATAATGGAACAATTCAACACAAGCTGATCTCAGGGTTCTGTTGCATTTCAACTAACCTTTAAAACCAACAGTCAAATCGCATTTCAACCACAGTAGCTCACCAAACCACCACTAACAGCCTCCCTCGCCCGCTAAGCCGCGTCTCAGGCAATAAAAACCCGCAGAAATTCGTTCAAGCCCCCGTGCACGCTATTTCATGCATCACTGAACATCAGGAATTCCCCCTTGTCTGGTGGTACCTAAGCTTGCTCTGTTAAAGTGCATTGCACGCTAGAAGCGGGTCAGACGAGCCAGCTTGATGCAATCAACTGTGTTACATTTGTTTTGACTTTCCTAATTTATGAAAAGGCTGTATCCCTAAACGAATTTGCAAAACAAGCTTTTTTTTGGAAGATATTTTAGCTAACTTGACGGTTGGCTGAACAAAGCGGGTTTGCACACCTGCATAAGGCGTTTAAACACTTGCATACAAACTAATCTGTTTTTAAAAACACTGTTCATGTGTCAAAATAAGTCACTGGCAATTCTGTTTACAGTCAATTCCTTACATAGTCCTGTCTTATGGCGTAACAATACAAAACAATCCCACCTGTACAATGACATTTGTTTGTGTCACTGGCCTCATTACGAGAAGGGCAGGGGCATTCGATCATTTAAACTGGAACTCCAAACTCTGGTAGTGGCGTGGTTCGTGGAATCAGTTGTAACACCGCCTTAAGCTTCAGAAACACGAGGTTTTGAATTTTTTGGCTGTGTTTTTTTCAAACTGCCATAAAAAATGCCTCATAGTTTAAAAATCGAAGTAGTCTTATTAAAAACATAACTGCCAGAGAACTTGTGTGTAGTGAATACATTGTAATGCAAACGTCCCCCCCATCGCTGTTGTCATCATCAGTGCAAAATGCACGGTCAGGTATTTTTGTAATTAAGATACAGGATTAAAT
>QXVZ01031968.1:0-11185 GCA_008931825.1 Phallusia fumigata
CTGGACATGAGCGAGTGGACGCAAGCCAACAAGCCACGTGCTTAACGTCGCGCTACGCACTCTGTGTTTGCACATGGATTTGTTTTGTCATCCAAGCCTGCCCGCTCTAATGCCTCTCCTCTCAGGGATAATTCCACGTGAGCTCTCCCCGGCTTATCCCGATATGTCAGTGGCTGCACGTCACTGCTGCTTGTTGGGTTTCTCTGCCTTTCTAAGTTGTGTGTAAGTTTTCAGGGTATCTTTTGTGTTTCCGTAAGTTGTTTGTACGTTTTTAGGTTGTCTTTTGGGTTGCTGTAATTTGTTTGTTTTCAGGTTGTCTTTTGGGTTTCTGTAAGTTGTTTGTGCGTTTTCAGGTTGTTTGTTGGCGTCTGTATGTTGCGTGTAGGGTTTTAGTTTGTGTATCTGTGATGTGATATCTATCACTGAACCATTAAAAACGTTCATAAATCCGATTTTACTGTAAAATTTATGCAGCATACCTTATTCTGCTTGTTATAACGAGGTTATCTTTTCTTCAACCGGTTAAATATTAGAGCAATTATATCAGTGTGGTTTCTGACATATTCAGACGTTTACACTGTGTTGAGTTTCTCATGGAATGCGATGCCGATGATAGCGAGGTTTTGCACAACAAACAATTTCGCCACGCAAAGTTTTTGTTTAAGTTTGCAGTAAATAACAGTTTTTCATTTCTATTCAGAAAAGAAAGGGCATTTTTCTGTCAACATGTGAGTGTTAAAATATGTTTAATTTCTCAATTGGTGTTTCAAAACTTTTGATTTGAAAATATTTGATTAAAAACACAATAGTGTTGTTGTTTTGCAACTTGTTTACAAGTATTGTGTTGAAAGCACAGAAGTGTAAGCAATATTCTAATCCAAAGCAAGTCAACGTCAAAGCTCAAATCAATTCGTATCAGCAAAGTATTGTGATTATTTCCTGGGTGTTCTGCCGCAAATCACCGAAACAAGCGACAACTTCCCGGAAAGGCCTCGCAACCTGCAAGGTTATATTTGTGGGATAAACTTTGACAGTTTTCATGTTGCGCCGACCTCCGTCCAATTAACTCTCGAATGCGGTCGCTTGCTCGCGCGTTTACGTTCCAAATCTGTGTCTGGTGGTGGCAAGCCGCGAATTAGAGTCCGCAACAACGCGATGTGGATGAGATCCAGCTTAAAATCCGCCTGATGTTAATCACAGTGCCTGCTGTGCAAAATGTTACACTTCGTACGAGACTGCTGATTATAAAAAGTTCGCCACAATTTTCCGCCCACTCCCGCCTCGACACAAACACCGAATGTCTTTGGTTCATTTTTTTTTATGTCTTAATTAAATTACAACTGCCAGAGAAACTGTACAAATATATGTGTGGTAAATAACGTTGAAATGTTTGCAGTGTTATGTTTATTTGCCATAAAATCATCAAACATATTGTCAAGTTTGTTACGTTTTACGCAGAAACAAGTTGAAGTATCTAAAGGTGTTGTTCGGCTTGTCAGCTACAAATTATCGTCCCAGCGCGCCCTAAATCCCCGAATAGTTAACTTTCCAAATTTGTTCTCAAACTTCTGACCNAAGTTGAAGTATCTAAAGGTGTTGTTCGGCTTGTCAGCTACAAATTATCGTCCCAGCGCGCCCTAAATCCCCGAATAGTTAACTTTCCAAATTTGTTCTCAAACTTCTGACCCAACCGTGACCTTCAAAATGTTTGTCAAGGTCACTGTGGGAAGATTCGCAACTTGGTTATTTCCAAACTCGCGCAGTCGAAGTTGTTTTAATTTTCGCCGCTGCATCGCGCGTTTGTGTTCCACTATCAGCGGTTTAATCGGCGCGCAACCACAGATAAGAGAAAAATAAAACATTTTTCACCCCCGACGCCCAACCCCCCAACATCGCGCCCCCATTATTTATTCATCGCCCGTTCTTTGCGGATGAGCGCAGTGGAATTTGCACGACCCGCGCGATACAACTAAGTGACTTATTTAATTTCCGTAATTGCGCCGTGCGCTCATGTGTTTACTGCGATCCGATGAGATAAGCGCATGGCGACGAAAACGTTTTCATTTTGATGCATCGCAAATAAGAAAGGAGATGAGGGAAAATAAAATAGCGAAGGTTTCCGGTAGCTACCGACACATCATCCGATTTTTTATCTCCCTGGTCAAACGCTTGCGGAAAACTTTGACGAATTGTTAAAAGCTGAAAAAGTAATTCTGAATGCCATGTTTTGGGGGTTTGGTTTATTATCTGCAACTTGCTCACCATAAACTAATGATTTCTATGGTTTTAAGCTAACGTCTAAGAAAGTCGATGAAAATGTTGCTTCAAGGCAGAATTACAAACTGATTCGTGTGTTTATAGTTTTTGTTGCAAGTTAATGTCTTTTTCCTTCGACCTAAGTCACTTTGACAGTGAACTCTGGAGTTTGTATCAACTTGGCAATTAAATTTGACTTAGCCGATCTTTTCTCACAACAATTAGGTCAAGTTCTCAAACACAATAACAATCGCTTTAATCACAGCTGCACCGGTGTTTGTATGTGTCTTGCTTTGTCTAATCCGGGTCAAGAAAAGGTTATTTTTGTTTTTCTTTGTGTCGACAATCGGACCGTTCGATTTTAACGATTGTTGTTTCCTAAATGTTTGTTACAAAATAGTATTCCATTGTTTAAACAAACACTTGAATGTAAATGAAATCTTTTAACGTAGGATCACCCAACTGGTTGGTTGGTAAAGACCTAACGAACTTTATATTGCATGAATAAAACTAAGAAGAAAATCAAGTGGTGCCACCTTGAATTTTTAAGACATACATATTTTACACCTACTGAACACCAGTTTTTATATCTAGAAGATGTTTTTAAGCGGCCTAATGTTCTTAATGTTTAACGCTTAAACGTATTTTCTTGAACTAAAAACAAAGCCACAGACTTTTCACCGTTTGAAGCCGACAGCACCAAAAATATTGCTGTTTCCTTAAACCAATAACTTTACAAGTTTTCTGACAACAACTTGCTGGTTGGTACACTGTGTCCGCTCTTGCCACTGAAATAACTTGAAATTATTTGCTGTTAATTGCAACTGCTTTTCCACGAATCCACTTTGAAAGATACGCAGTCTGTCGTGGCCCAAACTTCAATATGCTTGATGTGTCAAACATAAGCAGTCGTTAGTCTGAGTGGGTCGCATTCACCCACATATCACCGTAAGTGCAGTTGATTGTTCTCCGAGCAAATGCGAAAATTCCGTGAATGTTTGTGAATTTTAATATTTGGCGTCGATCGCTGCGAGTCATCCAAAAAATCAAGCAATGTTTACACATTCTGATGTCGCTGCAGGCAGAAATTAAACTCACGTATGTGAAGATTGACATTTAAACTTTAAAACTTGCAAAAAAATGTAAAATTCGGTAAACTCCGTTTTCCCCGACCCTTGCAACACATTTTTACAGTTCTCTCTTCTTCAAGCAAAAAATGCGGAAAAAAATTATAAAACCCGAAACCATGTCGCGAACTTTCAAAATCCAATCAGCTTTTCACAGTTTGCATACGATGAGCTCAGTGTTGTAGACGAGAGAGCTGCGGTTTTCTGTTTCTAGCTCCCGCAGTTGATTTGCAAGTTATGCAAGTCGTTCTCATCGCTGGCACACTGCCTAAGGGCATCAGTAACCTTGTCGCTATCTGCCAGGAAAGACCGATTTCGATCTAGATATGAACTGTTCTGTGCTGGTGTATGCAAATTCCGCATGCAAGTACACATGCAATAATCAGTAGGGTTTTGGGATTGATCCAACTCAAAGATTGTGACAAAACGTTTTTGTTGAATGTTAAGTCACTTTTTGTTTTGTCTTTTAAACGTCTGAACAAACTAACTTTGTTGCATTGCCTAAATGTTAAGTTATTGTTTCTTCGTGTTACTCCTGAAAGAGCAAGGTTTGGCCGCAGCATGCATCGTGATTAATAATGCATTTGGAAGACCGTGATCCCGCGAAATTAAAATTTTCACCTGATCCGCGAAAAAAAGAAAATCCGAAAACAGATCTCGGATCAGCGCAAAGAATCCATAAAATCCCCGAACCCGAAACCGCCGAGATTCTTATCCGAAGTTCAAATTACAGGGCCGATGGGGTACGATTAAATAGTGTGACGTCATTTTTAGCTTTGCGCTTCCGTCCAAGTTTTTGGCGCCAAATTCTCCTCGGTCTCGGCCCAAAGTCTTTTTATAGAAATCCTCATTCGGTTGTAAACTTTCGGTACGGGGGCGTTTATGCATCAATCCTGACAAGGGGGAATCCGTGTCTAATTTGAAACAGTTCCGTAACTTATATGTGGCGAACGGCGAACTTGGTTTTGTTGATTCATTGGAGAGCAACGTCGCCATTGTTTGTGTCCACGTGGTAGCATCACAGACAAAGTGTGGTAAAATAAATGGGAGGGTAAACTACAAACTACATCAGGTAACTTAATGCGTGAAAGTTTACTTCGGTTGTAAGCAACGCGAATGCATCATTTTGCCAAGTGTCGTACCTCATCATATTTTACAGGTCACCAATTAACAGTAAGTGCTCCATCTCCAATGTGCCAACAATCGACCCGTTCCAATACCCCAATATGCCATTGCGACGTCACAGCCACACTAAGAATGCCGGTTCTTGGCTGACAAGTTGCCGCTTGTTCGGCTAATCCAACATAACCGACCACTTGTGTTGGTTGAGGAGGCCTCGACCGCCTAACACCGCTGCCTGCTTGTTTAGATAAGATCTTATGTAACAAAGCCAATTTGTTACTCTTGCGCAATACCAACATTTTTTTTCATACTTCAACATATGCGCAAGATCGTCATTCGATGTAGGAAATAAAAATTAGTTGTGATCGTTTTNTCGTATGTGTCTTGCTTTGTCTAATCCGGGTCAGGAAAAGGTTATTTTTGTTTTTTCTTTGTCTGCAAGTGTCGACAATCGGACTGTTCGATTTTAACGATTGTTGTTTTCTAAATGTTTGTTACAAAATAGTATTCCATTGTTTAAACAAACACTTGAATGTAAAATGAAATCTTTTAACGTAGGATCATCCAACTAGATAGTTGGTAAAGACTTAACGGATTTTATATTGCACGATTAAAACTAAGAAGGAAATGAAGTGGTGGGACCTTGAATTTTTAAGACATACATATTTTACATCTACTGAACACCAGTTTTTATATTTGCCTACTGCAGTTATTCTCATGCACACTGTATTATTTTGTAGTTAACGTAGAAGATGTTTTTAAGCGACCTGTTCTTATTTTTAACGCTTAAACGTATTTTCTTGAACTAAAAGCTACAAAGCCACAGACTTTTTATCGTTTGAAGCTGACAACACCAAAAATATTGTTGTTCCATTAAACCAATAACTTTACAAGTTTTCTGACAACAACTTGCTGGTTGGTACACTGTGTCCGCTCTTGCCACTGAAATAACTTGAAATTATTCGCTGTTAATTGCAATTGCTTTTCCACGAATCCACTTTGAAAGATACGCAGTCTGTCGTGGTCCAAACTTCAATATGCTTGATGTGTCAAACGTAAGCAGTCGTTAGTCTGAGTGGGTCGCATTCACCTACATATCACCGTAAGTGCAGTTGATTGTTCTCCGAGCAAATGCGAAAATTCCGTGAATGTTTGTGAATTTTAATATTTGGCGTCGATCGCTGCGAGTCATCCAAAAAATGAAGCAATGTTTACACATCCTGATTTCGCTGTGGGCAAAAATTAAACACGCGTTAGTGAAGATTGACATTTGAACTTTAAAACTTGTGAAAAAAATATGGAAAATCCGGTAAACTCCGTTTTTCCCCGACCTTTGCAACACATTTTTGCAGTTCTCTCTTCTTTAAACAAAAAATGCCGAAAAAATTATAAAACCCGAAACCATGTCGCGAACTTTCAAATCCAATCAGTTTTTCACAGCTTGCATACGATGAGCTCAGTGTTGTAGACGAGAGAGCTGCGGTTTTCTGTTTCCAGCTCCCGCAGTTGATTTGCAAGTTATGCAAGTCGTTCTCATCGCTGGCACACTGCCTAAGGGCATCAGTAACCTTGTCGCTATCTGCCAGGAAAGACCGATTTCGATCTAGATATGAACTGTCCTGTGCTGGTGTATGCAAATTCCGCATGCAAGTACACATGCAATAATCAGTAGAGTTTTGTGATTGATCCAACCCAAGGACTGTGACGAAACGTTTTTGTTGAATGTAAAGTCACTTTTGTCTTTTAAACCTCTGAACAAACTAACTTTGTTGCATTGCCTAAATGTTAAGTTATTGTTTCTTCGTGTTACTCTTGAAAGAGCAAGGTTTGGCCGCAGTATGCATCGTGATTAATAATGCATTTGGAAGACCGTGATCCCACGAAATTAAAATTTTCACCTGATCCGCGAAAAAAAAGAAAATCCGAAAACAGATCTCGGATCAGCGCAAAGAATCCATAAAATCCCCGACACCGAAACCGCCGAGATTCTTATCCGAAGTTCAAATTACAGGGCCGATGGGGTACGATTAAATAGTGTGACGTCATTTTTAGCTTTGCGCTTCCGTCCAAGTTTTTGGCGCCAAACTCTGCTCGGTCTCGGCCCAAATTAGCTCTGTCTTTTTATAGAAATCCTCATTCGGTTGTAAACTTTCGGTACGGGGGCGTTTATGCATCAATCCTAACGAGGGGGAAACCGTTTCTAATTTGAAACAGTTCCGTAACATATATGTGGCGAACGGCGAACGTAGTTTTGTTGATTCATCGGAGAGTAACGTCGCCATTGTTTGTTCCCACGTGATCGCACAGACAATGTGTGGTAAAATAAGTGGGAGGGTTAACTAACTGCATCAGGTAACTTGACACGTGTAAGTTTACTTCGGTTGTCAGCAACGCGAATTCATCATTTTGCCAAGTGTCGTACCTCATCATATTTTACAGGTCACCAATTAACAATAAGTGCTCCATCTCCAATGTGCCAACAATCAACCCGTTCCAATACCCCAATATGCCATTGCGACGTCACAGCCACACTAAGAATGCCGGTTCTTGGCTGACAAGTTGCCGCTTGTTCCGCTAATCCAACATAACCGACCACTTGTGTTGGTTGAGGAGGCCTCGGCCGCCTAACACCGCTGCCTGCTTGTTTAGATAAGATCTTATGTAACAAAGCCAATTTGTTACTCTTGCGCAATACCAACATTTTTTTTCATACTTCAACATATGCGCAAGATCATCATTCGATGTAGGAAATAAAATTAGTTGTGATCGTTTTTTTTCATTGCGAAGTTTGTTATTGCAACTTACCATCTAAACTTCGCCAATTACTTTAAACGTTATCCGTAAACTCCCTGATCGTTTCGTACTTTACGCCCTGGTCATGGGACTTTAAAATCGTGGCAGATTTTAATTAACTTTAGATAACAGTAGTTGCGAGTGGGATTTGATTCCAAACAGGGTTTCGAATTCCCCCCTTCGTCTTATCCCGAACACTTCCTCGAAGTTAGAATTTCCCACAAGATAAACTGGATCGGTGCCGAGAACCGACCACACAAACCACCCACTTTTGTGTGCTTAGCCAACGTCATACTTGTGTGGATAGTGTCGTGTATGCGATGCAAACAAGGACACCGCCGCTTTTTCGGTACTTTGTTACCATCGACGAGCAATAGGGCAATTGAACACTGGAAATGGACAATAGGACAGTCAGCCCTTAAATGCAAAATCAAGACCTTTAAAAGTTTTGCAATTACCTGTAAAAGTTGTGCATTGCTGTAACCAAAAAAAATTCTTCAAATCAAACGTATCAAAATTGAGTTATTTAAACAGTGTACACACCATGTAATGAATTGTTAGAATAATTGAAATTGTGTGGTCACTTTTCAAACTCTATGTTGGTTTGCTTGTTTCTGAGCTTGCAGTTAATATTACGCAACGACATTTCAACGTTGTGTAGATTTAGAGCCAGTAAGCTTGTGAAGTTAGCGGAATATCTGATGGTTTAACAATGTTTAGCGAACAACCTGATTCTGCGCATCGGTATAGTTTGCAAGAAAATGCGTTTAACGTTATCGCTCCAGCTTTCAGCGTTGTGGCGAGAAATAATCTCAGTCTCGTGGATCAGATGCGATTGTGTGAATTTCCGCGTTGACCGCGGGCGGAAAATCGCTAAATTTGTCGCAATCCGCGCCGGTTTCGACCTCGCTTCCACTTTTTCGTCGCCAAAACCAACATGAGAGCTCACCACCGCGGCCGGCTGGGCCTTGGCAACCCGCCAAGTCACGTATTAAATGTCTGCTCCAAGTTACCAGCCGAAAAACTTGACCGACGAGCAACGATTCCGAGCCAGACAAGCGATAAAGTTTCAAACTCTCCTCNCCTTGGCAACCCGCCAAGTCACGTATTAAATGTCTGCTCCAAGTTACCAGCCGAAAAACTTGACCGACGAGCAACGATTCCGAGCCAGACAAGCGATAAAGTTTCAAACTCTCCTCCTTCTTGTTTCTTCAATTCATCCCACCTCCTCCTGCGCGGCCTTTAGTTACGCTTCGGTGGCAACTCAAAATTTAGCTTCGCGGGTTCAAATCTTGCCCAAGGTAGAAGTTTTCCAGGTTTTTTTCGAGTTTTTGTTGTTGTTAATTTGTTAATTTTTGAAAGTCGTCTTTGGGTTTAAATACTCAAGGGTTGTTTAATTCTTAGAGTATTTTAACTTTTCTGGACACCTTGTAACTTAGGTGTATACGTGTAAAATATACTTATTCGATAAATGTTACAATTTACTCGATTCGAACCAAGGGATTCAGTTGTAAAGTCCCATAAAAAGGTTTAGCACCTGCCCTGCATTTCACAGCGTTGCAATGAATCACAAATAAAGTAGAAATCGTGGCATAAAAAACGGTTCTTGTCAGTTTCTCGACAATTAGACGTAACCTTACCCCTAACTCTAACCCAGGAATCCCAACCAAACTGAGCCCTGGCCAAACAACAGTCAACACAAAAAAACTCAAAGGTTCCCGAAATATGTAACCTCGTTGATATCCCAGGATTACGGCAGCAAATTCATCTTGCCAGGTTTGGGATGATTTCGACCCAAAACAGTCACACGAGCTGTTATTGCACCTGTACAGCGGCCTGTTGGTCCAAGGCTTAACAGCGCCAGTCAGCCATAAACAAACTTCAAGTGATGGCAGCTAGACAACAACACGTAATGACGAATGGCAACATTCCGAAGCCGCTACGTTGTNCCCGAAATATGTAACCTCGTTGATATCCCAAGATTTCGGCAGCAAATTCATCTTGCCAGGTTTGAGATGATTTCGACCCAAAACAGTCACACGAGCTGTTATTGCACCTGTACAACGCCCTGTTGGTCCAAGGCTTAACAGCGCCAGTCAGCCATAAACAAACTTCAAGTGATGGCAGCTAGACAACAACACGTAATGACGAATGACAACATTCCGACGCCGCTACGTTGTTTAGTTTAATACAGAACATAAAGCTTTTCAGATACTTTTTACAACACGATTCAAACATTTTAATATTAAATGTAAAGAAATGTAGATACTCAGTTCATGGAAACATATGTTTAGCACACAAGTAATGGGTTGCATCTTCAAACCGAAACAAAAAAAAATACCGGTTGTAAAAATACTGAAATTGCTTTTGGCGAAGTATGTCTATAAATGCAAGGTCGAACTGCTATACAGCTAAGACCAATCGTAAAAAAGTTTAGACAAAAAATCCTGGTTGCAATTAAATGCGTGTGGTTCGAGCGCTTTGTCTTTCGCTACGACGTGTTAAGTTAGCGAGTTTACATGAAGTATGGTTGACATGTAGTGAAATAGTAGATTGACCTGGAAAAACTAAAATTTGTGTTTTCACTTCGGAGCTGGTAGCGCAGAGAATGGTTTTTGCATTTCGAATTTGATTTTCACCTGTCAAAGTGAAATTTTAGATTTTCGCGTCAAAACGAGGTCAAGAAACTTGTCGGGTGACGAAAAGGTGAAAGAAAATTATTTTTAGCAATTTTTTCGGGTTTTTCCTCGCGGAAGAATACAAACCGCCCCCGGAACGCAAGATTATTTCCTTGTCGTGTCACAAGTATTCGTGTAATGACGCTGCGATCATGGGATGAGCCTGGGGCAGAAATAACTGACCCTCCAAAATTACACACAACCACGTGATTTTCACTCGGAAGTTGATTTTTGTCACGTGATTCTCCCGAGCATATTGCGTAATCAGTTATTTGAGTCCTATCAAAGTCCAGAATTTCGTGCTAAAGTGTGCAAAATCGAACCATAGAAATCTTGGTGCTGCTCAACTGTTGTTTGACGGACACAGAATTTTCATTTCACGAGATGTTACAATCTGCACATCGTTTTAAACAAAATATTATCAATGACGTCATTATACGCTTTATGATCATACCGCGTGCAAAATTATTTAATCTTGCCACCGTTTGTTGTATGGCTGTCTCAGTTTCATAGTTTGGCGTTGAAAAGAGATTGCACAATCTGAAATTCCAATATGCTGCTTAATTCCGGCAACGAACTCGTTAAACCTTTTCGCCATTAACATTTCTCCGCCACGTGTTGGTCGGAAGCCAAGTGGTTGGTGGTTCAAGCCCCATCCCCTGCGGTTTCCACTTGTAACTCGCCAACTGGCAAAAAGCTCAGCCAATCGATCAATAAACTACATAAACACTCGGACCAGTCGGGCGGGTTGGAAATATGAAAAAGTCGAGTTGTTTCGAGTGAGTGCACTCGACTGAAGTTCACTGGCGTTCTTCAGACCTCGTGAGTCCTTTGTTCTAATGATGCTTGTCGAAAAGTGCTTGGAGCGACGGAAATGTAGCGATTTTGTTTCGATTGTCGAGAGTTATTGTGCAATGCACCGATGGGTTGATTGGTTTTTAGTGGTGCTTTACCGATGCTGGCTCGTCGCCACCATTCAGTTATGAAATGTCCTCGTGTGTTCTATTCTTAGCTGTCCGATTGACAGGTTTTTGATTTTGAAATTGACATATTTTGAAAACGTTTTTTAAAGCACTTCAAACAACGCTTTTTAGACGGTTTTAGCTCAAAGTAAAATAAACTGTTGACCAATTTCTTGTCAAAAAACTTTTTTGTAACATTTGAAGGTGATTTTGGCCGCCCACCCTATCGTATTGCTGATTAGGACAA
>QXVZ01031969.1:0-18419 GCA_008931825.1 Phallusia fumigata
AAGTATAATGATGAGTGCCAAAAAATTTGCGTTAAGTGGCGTAACAACACAAGCTGAAACAACATACAACTTTAATGTGCAGTTTTCTGAAAAACTAACCTTATCGTAGTAACAAACAATCTAGTAGCATGTATAACTGTGATCATACACAAATTTTTATACAAGTGTGATACAAACTACCAATATTACCTGCGTACGAACAAATATAATAACGTTTTGAAATGCATTCTGCATTGTACCAATCCCAAACATAACTTGAACCACTTCTGACTCCACGGAACAACATACAATCTCCATTATCACTTGGTTGGCCATTATACCATGCAGAATACCCAGTGTGGGTCCATGAAGATGAATCTGTTATAAAGGTGGACAGTAAAAAAACATATTGCTGGTTTGTAAAAGTAAATAGTTTTAAACGTCATACCATGCAAAATACCCAGATTGGGTCTATAATATTCATTTGACTAATTACAGTTCATGAGTTAATCACTGTTGCAACAACATGTTTCATATCTTACCAGTTGACTTGCTTGAATAAACTGTTCCATTCTGCCATTGAAATGTATCACCTGACCTTTTTCCCCCAGTGTAAGCAACTAAAAGAAATATTTAACAGATACAAGAGTGACTTGATGTTTAACTTGGATAGAATAATGTTAGTAAAAAATGTACAGATTTTTATGGCATTTTGCAATAGACTTCATTAAATTACAAAAACTTTCCAATATTGTAAAGGAAGTGGAAGTAAACTGTTCCATTCACAACATGGTAGCAACGCTAATATTTACTTACGGATTTCTTTAGTTGATTGCCATCCACTTGCTTCTCCAACAAAATCATTTGCTTGTTTTACAAGTTGGTCTTGTGTCTGTTGATCAGGAATACTTGTAAGTTCACCACCACCCCCTTGACAAGCTGTTCGGGCTTCTGCATAACTTCTCTTAGTTCTGAACAATTTGAAGTATTGACCTTGGCAAGAGGTCCCATCTACAAAAATAGCATGAAAAACATTCAGTTGAACCAGGCCTTATTATTTTTTGCTTGAAAACATCAGGCACCTGCAGAGTATACTGCCTTAGTCAACCATGTTCAAGTAATACTACATTTATAAGAGTTTATACAAAAAAGAATACAGAATGTAAAGAGAGAACAAGTATTAAAAAATATGGATGAATTATTGCAACCAAAATTGTATTCACAACTTACCACTTATATCTATATTCCAGGTATAGAGTAGTAATATAATAATATTCCAATACATATCTGTTGGCTTGTATCATTGGTTAAGGAAACCAAATCTAAAAACTTGACAAACATTTATCTAATCCACAACTGATTCTGTTTACTTCTTTACCAATGTATACTGGAATTATTTCCATCTTTCCTGAGATTGAAACAACATAAATGTATATAGGTCTGCACGCCCACATAAGGAAACGCCTTCAAGCTGCACTAAATAAGTTGTAGGAAATGGATAAACAGTTCTGGCATCAAAATAAAATGCCGTTCTCAACATTATATTTTTACGCAACAAAAGGTTTTAGCAGAAAGTATATGTACAAACACACAGCACACATTGAAGTAAACAATCAACCTTCCTACAGCAACCAGAGTTTAAGCTGATCCTTTATACCTCTCCTGCCACATAACTACACATTTACTCTCAAGACACCTAAATTGTCAAATAAAACATTATGAGTATTACATCTTCAAGGATCAACCTACAAGCATCACTGTAACAAACTTGACAGTTTTGTGAATCAATTATTTGTTTATTTTAGCCAAGAATAGCAAAATTAGGCCATTTACAGTTTGTCTACAATTCATTTGCCAGTTGTGGGTCTTTTAACCATATTTTTACTTCAAATTCAATGTGGGTATCTTTGTTTGGTTACTTACTCCAGATTCCATTTTAATTTGACCGAATTGTAGATACTCACAAGGGGGATTTTCAGAGGCACAGATGCCATTATCTCCTTAACACAAGCTTGATTAACTAAACCATGCCAACATTTTGTCAATATTTCACAAAACTGTTTTAATTTCCACAAAGGGAAGTACCAAGGAAATTCTGTTTCTATGGCACTGTGCATGGGTAATATAAAGTTTCCTGACTTTTTCATTTTAGCTTTTTCTTATAGCAGAAAACTTAGAAGATTGAATGTTTTATAGCTACCAAACTTGAATACGAAGAATTTGAAACCTAACCTGTGTACAATGCTAAACTAAACCCAGGTTTGAAGCAATCATGAGCGGTAATGCAAGAAAGCCTTCAGTTGAATAAAAACCAATCACTACAGCTTATCAGGAATAACCTTCATGACTTGCTGGTAAGAGACCAAGTGGTTAATGCAACTGCTTTGTGCTTGCAAGGTTGTGGGTTCTAATCCTATCTCCTAAGTGACATTTCTCCAACCCAGTGAAACTAGATGTGTTGACCAAAATTAAAGACAGCAACAATAAAAAATTGTAAAACTTAGTCCAAATCCTACAATACAATTTAATGGAGCTGCAATAAGCAAGGCACCTTGACAAACAGACTCACTATAAGCATAAATCAGAATTGTTCTGCCCACCAAGGCTCAAAATGAAACAAACAAATAAATATGACTATGCTATAGCAAAAATCTTTGTCATAAATTCAAATTCATTTTTTTCAGGTAATCAACTAAAATGCCACAAAAGTTGCCAACCAAAAAACACATTTATTCATCTGCATAATAATAGAAAGTATCTTTTAATTTGTTCAGTTCATATAAATGGAATAGGATTCAACAACTTTGTTCAGTGTCAAGTAACAAGCCTTGTATGTCTCCTGAAAAACACAGTAAAGAAAAAGTAAATTGCCAGTGGTTTGTTTTTTTCACAATACAAATTATTGGATCCCAAAAAATGTATGCAACTACCCATTAATCAGCCTTGATTGGTTTGTGCATACAAACTTGACATTTTCCTGGTTTTGTCCTCACAAAATTGTCATTTTACAAGTAGTAGTTTTGAATTTAACAATTATTGCAATTGTTTTAATGCAAATCCACCTTACCAGGTTAAGAGTTAGACCAGGGAAAGATTCTTTCACATCTTTCATTGTCCTGAATATGTCGATTTTCTTCTCAGCTTGTAGTCGGGCAAAAAGATTTGACAAACAACAAAACATTGCAGATCTCAACAATTCATTGCTATACAAACAGAGAATCAGTGAAAATTTATTATGGTAAGAACATAATCTATGCCATACTGGAAATTCAAGCTATTTTTTTCTGGCTCTAGTTATCTGTCCATCGTTGTCTTAAAGGTGTGACTGCTGGTCTTTTTACCATTGTGCACCATATTTCCTTTTTTTACATGTCTTCTTTCTTGGGATATTTTTAACTGTGAGGTTTTGCAGCTGTTTCCAGTGACTGTGCAAGTGGTGCAATGTTTTATTTTATTTATTATGTTTTGTAAATAGAATTGAAATTAAATAAAACAAATTGTTCTGTGTTATAATGGAAATATTTAAAGACACCTTTTTAATTACTACAGTTGCAATTTGTTTTTATCTGTTCAGGACCAGTGATAAACAATGTTTAGTTTCAAAATCAACAAACACTGGGATGTGAAACATTCACTAATGCTGTGGCATCATAGTTCCGGTTACATGCAGCAAAACTGTTTATTATTTTAAAAACATTTTGAGTATACTGAGTGTAAATACAATAATGATACAACTAAATACTGCAGAAAAGAGTAATCTTGTTTTTACATGTAGAAGTTATAATGATGATGTGCACAATGTGATAAGCAACCCAACCTTGGAACACTGTAACCTCAGTGGAACAAAACAGATATAGATCCAGAACAACTTGAAAGGCAAAACTTACTTTGAACAAACCAAAACATTTCCTTTAACTTTATCACTTCTTTGTGATGTAATAAATGTCACAAACTCTATGAAGCCAGTAACATCAGATGGAGAGTTGTCATCATTCCAAGTGTTGTAATAAACTAGTTTGGTGCAAATCTGTAAAACAAACACTTTGATAATAATGGTTTAATAAAATAGATTGGTTTGTTTGATTAATTACAAAGCATAAAGTTATCCTCAAAAACATTCACTCTGGAGTTTGGTTCAAATCTGTACAACACCATTTTAGACAATCATATGTTGCATGTATTAATAAAACCCTATATTGCGAGTATTAAGCACTTTAAACATTTACTTTATTGTTGTTTTCCACACTTTCCACATAAAATCTTTGCATTCCATGTTGTCCAGGTTGGGATGCAATTTTACTCTCCAGTGTAACAAAAACATTCCCAAACTGTTTTGCAATGTTTGGATTGTTTGGCAACAAAGCTGAATTCTGGAATGACAAGTATTGTTGTTGTTTGTAATCAGTTATGCATAGGGTTGCCAACTCTGTTGAGCTACAATAAAGGACACAAAAACTTAATTGACATTTTATCACGTCTCGAAGACACACTTTTAATTAATATTTCGATCTAACGATGACATAAAATTTTGGCACTACTATTACAAGTTTTCTGATATAGATTTCTTTGATAACAAATTAGGGCTCGATTTTGTGAAGGGCCTCATCACTACATTATTGTATATTACGCTAAATTTGTTTCGCTCCTTCGAGTCTCAGTTAAGAAATTTAACCACAAGTCAAAACGATTTTGAAATAAAGGACAAATAGTTGTATTTCAAATCTCAATAAAGGACAAGGACAAATAGAGCAGAATAAAGGATTGTCCTTTGAAATAAAGGACGGTTGGCAACCCTAGTTATGCATAGTAACAATTTGCACAGATACCTTTGAATTGCCAAGCATCACAATCACTTCAATATTTTGGTTCAAAACCAATTTCCAGAAATCTTGAAACTGTCCAGATATTTCATCACACACTATAACATCATTGTCACTTCCATAACCCTGAAAATATTGATGTAAACTAATTTTATGTTTACACAGTTGTTAAACATGTCATAGAGGTCAGAAGATTTACTCACACTTTTAAAGTTCCATTAACTGTTTGTTGCCATGTTAAGCACAAAACTTATAAAAAGAAAAACAAAAAATGATTTATTAAAGGAACAAAATTACTTAACCTGTACTCTATATGCTTTGGTAGTTGTATCAGAATAATTGTCATAAATGTGGGAGTTGAAAGTCTCATCTAAAACAACAAAAGAGAATCAAAGTTAATAGAACCTGGAATTTGATGTTTTCTGTGAACCAAACTCCAGTTTTGCAAAACAAGAAACTTACAAGTATCAGTTTGTGGAGATTCAATTGTCACACTGGCAACTGTTTGTTCATCTAACGACTGTTGCAGTAAATTGAACTGGCTGGTAACTAAATTCTTTGTGGGATTTCTACACAACAAATATTTATTCAAAGCTTTAACTTTTGAAAGATGTTGTTTTTATTCCAGCATGATAACATAATCTAGGCTTACATAAAGAAGAGCAAAAACTTTTAGTTGGTTTTCTGCAGCATTTTTTTTTCGCATTGGTTCAACTTTTCAAGACTCTGCCATTGTGACTTACCTGCTCAAACTGTCCACCACAGATTTAAATTGTTTAAGTCCAAATCAGTTTCACCAAACATTGCCAGTTCTGTCACAACTTTGTACAAAAATATGTATTGCTCCTATTATGAAAAACAATATGGGCAACATATAAATAAACAAATACTGGCTCGAATAAGGTTAAATTTAAAGTTTTCTCACCTCGGTTTGCACGATTCCTAATCTCTGCTGCGTCATGTGGCACACAACTTGATAAACATCAACTTCATCAGTTTTGTTCATTTCATCGATCAAATGATCAAGTGCCATAAAAGTTCCAATTCGCCCAGAATCAGGTCTGTGGAAAAAAACATAACAAAATTTAAACCAATAAAACATCAGAAATCGAAAACAAACCCAACTTGTCATGTTTAATCAATAAGAAAGCACTAAAACAATGTACAGATCAGGTTGATTGGCTTCAGTATAGTTGGCTAATTTCCACTAATTTTACACAAGTATTTATGCAACAATAACTAGAAATTTTGGCCACAAATTGAAACTCTTACGTTGAATGAACAACAACAAGACTGGCAGTTTTAGTTGATGATTCATTTTCTTTCATTTTTCCACAAACATCCGATACAAAGTGCAGGATTCCACCAGGTGTCACAGGAGTGCTGCAAACTGGCCATCCAGTGAAATGATATTGTGTGATGTGATGAAATTCCTAGTAAAAAAAATATTATCAATTTAAAGTATATGTCAAAAACTACAAATTANGAATTAATTGCTCATTTTAGTTCATTTTTTTATCATGTTTAAAATTTCACCAACTTGAAATTCCTTCCTAATAGTTTTGTGTCCATCCTTAGAACTCTGTACATAGAATTTCTCAAGTTGTTTTGCAGCAAATCTTGTTTTACTGACTGTTTTTCTTTTATTTTCTTTGTACTTTGAAGTATTTTGGCCACTAGAGGTGCCATAAAAGTTAAGTCTTGAACCAATTTTGTTTCTGTAAAAAATTTTGCCAATAAAAAGCATTTTTTTTTGTCAGGTTTAAACACAAACACATTGTTAAAAACTTGTAACCTGTAAAAGTAAGCAAGTCCTGTCAATAAAAGTAAAATCAGAACCAAACTCCCCAAACCAACACCTATTCCAATGAAAGCCACATCACTTTGTTCATTGGTTGGATTTGAACTTTCTACAAACGTCACAAATTGATTTAAAACAAATATGGGGTCATGAGAAAAATGTCAGAAACAGAATTTCTACATAAATCCAACTAATTTTTTCCTCACCTTTAATATTTGAGCAACTTCCATCAACTTGAAACGTGCTTTCTGAGCAATTTGCAGTTTTAAGTTTAAATGTTGCATTGATTTCCTCATTTTCATCAACTTCTACTTCGTATTCAGTTAGGTTTGTTGGTTCAAAGTTGACGGTTATGTTTGTAACATTGTTTTTGGCTGAATGTTTATTGATAAACATCTAAAAATGGTCATTTGGTTAGAACAATATAATAACTAAGGCAAATACAAAATATATTTTTTTAACTTACTTGCAAATCAGTTATTGCTTTAACCAATGGTTGTGGAATGTTTATTTCAATTTTACAAGTTGTTAAAGACATATTCATATTGCTGGTTATATTCTGAAAAATTGTTGATGTTTTTGCTGTACTGTGTGTTACTGTTGTTTTCCCAATAGACTGCAAAAGAATCCCAACCTAAAAAGATGGATAAGTGAGAAGTACAACTATACAAAAGTGTAATGCCAGAAAGTTGTTGGCTTAAACTCAAATTTGGCATTCTACAATTTCCATAAGCAATAAAAAGTTCAACCACATAGGGAGAATTGCTTCAAACTTTTATAAATGTAACAAAATAAAAAGAAAGTTAGGAAACTTAAATTTTGCCCAACAAGACGGCAGAGTGGTTAGTGCAACAGCCTTGTGCTCGCAAGGTTGTGGGTTTCAATCCTGTCTCAGTCGCTTGTGTTTTCTTGAGCAAGAAACTTAAGCGGCATTGTGCCGACCCAGTAGACCCGATGGGTTGACCCAAATTGAAGTCACAAATGTCAAAAAGCAAAAAGTCAAACAAAAATGATCCAACAGCACTGCAATAAAGCAGGTAGCTTTTTTTGAATGATAAAAACAAAAGTGAATCATAAAATCTCTTAACTTCAAACTCATAATAACAGCAGACTCACAGAAATATTAAATTCAGTGTCAGTTGGAAGTTTGTCAACAGTTGTTGTGTATTCAAAGTTTGATGTTGATGTTTGTGTGATATTCTTAGTTATGTTAATCAATGTATTTGAGTTGACAACAGATATTGTGTAATTAAATGTTCCCTTGTATTTTGATCCATCTTTCCATTTCACAACGACCTTGTTGTTATAACACTTGCTTGTATTAGGAATTTCAACACCTGCAAATAAACACCAAGGCAAAAATATTTGTTTTAGGGTTATACCAGTAGTAACCAAACATTAAATATACCCGGAAACAAACATAGAAATGGATGTGTTCCATTACAACTTGTATTTGATATTTTTCCGATTTCATCAACAGTTTTGCAACTTGAAGTTATGTTTGAAAACATATTAGCTGAATCCTCAATGTCTGCAATTAAAAATGTTTATTTGGTTATTTACATCCAGAAATATCATAAATTCTGCTTTGACACAAGTTGATTACAGAAGAATCAAGTGGGATCCATTTCAATGTAATATACCCTTAAACTCTGCAAACTAAACTTTAGAGGAAGTTTGAGGTTTTGTCAGGAGTCAAACTCCTATGAATTTTTATTTGTTTCCGACTCCCAACTTCATTTCCCTTTGCAGCTGATTTTTTTTCATAATCAATCAATGTTGCTATATGAACAAATAATTTTCGTGTTGGCTATGGTCATTTTTATCAATTTTTGGCTATTTTGTCAAAAAGTCCAGTCTCTAAATAAACCAAAATGATGAATTTTAAATACACAGACTTCTAAGAATACTACCAGTGAGAGTCGAAATCCTAATATTAGTCTGAGTTGACATTCAAGTAATACTAGCAGTCATAGTTGGACTTTATACCTCCTACTCTGCACCCTTGCTATCAACATTTTTTGTATTCACCTTCAATCCACATTCCCTGTTGGAAAAGTTGCTGCAACTCATTTTGCAGTTTGGAAGCGTTTAAAAATATTTGCGATGGTAAATTTCCTCCAAGGTCTGTGCATTTTTGTAAAGCATTGGAATATGTTGTTTGTCCATTGTGTTTGACATAATAAAGACCATTGTGTTCATTTACATCAGAAAAGGTTGCTAAAACAGAGAATTGTTTTGCTAATGCTGATTCTTCATTTTGTTAAAAACAATGATAAAAATTAGGTAATTTTTTCCAATTCCTATGTTTGGAATTTCATGGTGCAAAAAAATTAAAATAAAAAGTCTCCAAATGCATTTACCTTCAATCTGCAAAGTTCCATTCACTTCATGAGTTCCATTAAGATTATTTGCCACACAAGTATATTGACCAGTTTGTGAAATGCTTGTATATGTTACAGTTAGTAAAGATGTTGTTTTGAAAAGTCCTTCCTTGTTGATGGTTTGATAAACAGATGATGATGTCATACTTCCTATTTTGCTTCCATTCCTACACACCAACATATAAATAGAAGCAAACATGTTGTAGATTTTAGTATTAGGCTTTGCACAGTTCATTCAATGCTATGTGACATTAGAAATTGTTGACACATTTAAAGTAATTCTATGAATGATTATCCTACAATATTTATTTGAAATAAATCATAGTCATAACTACCTAAGTGCTTAACCTGTAAGTTCAGCTGGTTTTATCTTAAAACCAACTTTGCAAGCAAAATTTTAGTTTTTTTAGATCCTATTTGCACTCACCTAAACCATGTAACAGTTGGTGAAGGAAATCCATAAGAAACACATTCAACTGTAAACATCTCATTTTTTCTTGTCATTAATATGCTTTTGTGGGAAATTGAAATGTTTGCAGCAACTAAATGAAAACACTATTTAAAACAATAAACCATACAACTTAACAAAATTATGTTTGGTGGAAAAAGAAAGGTGGTTTTTTTATACCCACAAATAAAACTTACAGCTCTTTCACCATTTGTTGCAAATTTTTAGTGATAAAATAGCTTCTAAAATATAGGTGTAATTATTTTTGGTAACACTGCTACTTGCCTTGAACTTGTACATCAACATGTTTAGCTGGACCAGCACTTGTCTTCTGAGCATCACATCTGTAAATTCCTGCCTCACTTATATGTTCAAGGGTGAAATATAAACTCCATACGGTTTCTGCTGATGATGACTTAGTCCGCACTCGGTGGATGTTATAGCTAGAGTTTGTGGTAACAAAAGCTCCACTTCTAAATAAATTTAAAAGCTTATGTTAAAGAAAAACACTTTTGATTTATAAAAATTACAAACATTTTACCTTTTCCATCCTGTTGGTGCTCTTGGAAAACCATAAGATGTGCAAGAAAACATTTGTTGGACTCCAAGTGTTACAACTTGTGTAGTTGGGGATGCAGTTAGACTTGAATCAACTGAGACAGAAACAAGTAAAATCAATAAATACATGGCATAACAATACTTTTTTCTAACACCATTAAAAACACAATTTCCTGTAAATCACATACCTTGGACATCTACAACAGATTTTTTAACAGGTCCAGCAATGTTACTTGCAACTTCACATGTATATTTGCCAGCTTCACTATAATCACCAAGTGTGACATAAAGTTTTCTGACAACTTTGTTTTGAGCCAATGTTGATTCTTCTGATGTTTGGTGAATGTTTTTGTTTGATAATGAAATTATGGCTGAACCCCTACAAACAAGTTGTATGTGACATTACAGATTTCAAACATCATCAAATAATATGCTTCTATTTAAAAATTTAACTTACAAAATTTATGTTTATTCTTTCAACTTCAATCATTAAAAGTTAAATGCTTTGTTAGGCCAGCAAACATAACTGGCTTCTAACATGTTTAGCACATTTTTAAATTTTTAAAATAGCTAACTTTTTCCATGTAATTTGAGGCAATGGAAATCCATAAGAAGTACAAGTGAATATTTGTTGAACACCAAATTCAACAACTTGTATTGCTGGGGATGTTGAGATATTTGCAGCAACTGTAAAAATCAGACTTGTAATTAATTTGAAATTCTGCAATATTGTAGGTATCATTGAAAGCAACCATACCTTGAACCTGAATGATACTAGACAGATAACTTCCACTTGAAACTTCACATTTATAATTCCCTGCTTCACTGATATGTTTGAGTGTAACAATAAGTTTTTTCACAATTCGATCTCCAAGAATTTCTTCAGTTTGATAAATATTGTTACTTGTTGTTGAACTCACTGTGTTTCCATTCCTACTAAATAATAATTGTTATATTATACCCTTTTTGCTACACAATTATCTCATAGTTTTACCGTTTCCATGTGATATCAACTTGTGGATAACCAACCAATGTACAGGAAAATGTTTGTTGGTCACCAAGTGTGAAAATGTGTAAAGTTGGAGAAGTTGTAATATTTGTAGTGGCTGGAGATTGAAAAAAGAAAATTATTAGTCATCATTATTGTAAAAAATCATAGTGCTTATTTGTTTGTTAAATCTTACCTTGAACTTGTATGTCTTTACTTTTGTTAGGACCAGCACTGTTACTTGCAACTTCACATGTATATTTGCCAACCTCACTTAAATCTTTAAGCGTCACATAAAGTTTTCTAACAACTTTGTTTTGTGAAGTTGTTGTAGTTTGAGTTGTTTGGTAAATGTTTTTGCTTGTTGATGAAACTACAGAAATTCCATTCCTGGAAATATTAACATAATTTTTTAGAAAAACTAAAGTTTAAAGTGTGGTTGTTGTAAAAAAGGCAATTTACTATGTTTGACAAAATGTGTAAATTATGTTTGTAGTCACCTTTTCCATGTAAGTTGAGGTATTGGAAAACCATATGAAGTACAAGTGAATACTTGTTGGATATTAGATGTGAAAACATGTGAAGTTGGTGAAACATCAACATTTGCAGTAACTAAAAATTAAGTTTAAATAAAAAGTTCATACTTAAAGTTCAACAACATCAAAATTCAAGCACTGTGACAGGCAAAACTGTCGTTTATAATTGATACCGATATTCTTTTAATACAAACATAAAATCATGTAGCGAAAGTACCTTTGATTATTGCAGATTTAGTGTTATTTTTCCTACAATGGACTTTTTGCCCTTTTTGAACACAGTATTAAAACACCATCAGTATTTTCCTAACCATAAACAGTTAAGGTCTTGTCAACATTCCCTCCTCCATTCCAGTTTATAGCTTTGCAAACATATTGTCCACCTTCACTAGCAATGGTGCTTGGTTTGATGTAAAGAATGGATTGAGAAGAAATGGAAGAAGATTGATAAATATTGGATGATGTTGATGAGGAAACTTGGGCAGAGTTTCTGTGAAGTAATTCGGTTTGGAGTTTTGTGAAAAACAAAGTTTTCCTGTTTGTTACCTGAACCATCTGGTTTGTGGACTTGAGTATCCAGTTACAGTGCAAGTTACTGATCGAGTACTTGTAGAAGGTAAAACAATGGATGTTGATGTTAGGGTTGATTTGACTGTTACAGAAACAAACAAAATAAAGTTGTAACAGGAGTAAACTGTTTAGTGTTTGTATTACACATTATTTTTGTCTGGTTTTCTATTCATAAAAGTCTAAACGCCTGCCACCAGTCTTGCCAGCATGTCATTATTTGTTTTTTATAAGATGGCGACTGCAATTAGCTGAAACACAATAATTCCATTTATTTAAAAATATGTTGCCCTAATTTTTTTGCCTGGGAACCTACAAGACTGCACAGAATTTCAAACACAACCATTAGTGAAAAAGCAAACAACCCCTTGATCATCATGTTTGTCATTGATACACAAACTTTTTTTGAAAGTAGGGGTCACTTTCCCTACCTTGTTTAACTTGTCTGGTGACACTTGATGGGCAAGATGGAATTGTGAAACCCACAACATTAACTGTGATTGTTGTGTCCTTTGCAGGCATAGTGAGTGTGAGAGTTGAACTGAAGTTTGTTCTCGATGTTCCAAGTAAAGTTGTCACACCATTAAAAGTGTAGGAAATATCCAATGCTTGTGTGGATTGGCGTGATATTGAAATCACTGCATTAAAACTTTGACCAGCTACAGCGCTGTACACTGATTTGTCAAGTGACAGTTGTCGAGTTTCTGAAACAAACAGGTTTATTTATATTCTATCTGGTATTTTGTTGCTGGACTATATATTTAAGTTTAGCAGACAAAACTTTTGGTTTATCAAGTGATGGTTGTCGGGTTTCTAAAACAAACTATGCTAGCTGAGTATTTTGAACATGAATAATTACATAACACAACATTAGTATGAATGTGTGTTTGAGACATTTTAGTTTGTCAACTTATTACATCTAAGAAAGGCACTGGAAAATGAAAAAAAATGCATAATCTTTGATAGGGAAAAAAATATGCTAAGAGAGAAATAATCATAAGTGCTAAAACAATGCGCATAAAATGATGTACTAATTAAATACAAGCTGATGCAACATACAATCTTAAGTGATGATAATTTGCACAACTAACCATACCATGGTTACAAACAGTCTAGCGGCATATAACTGTGAACATACACAAATTTAAGTGTTTTACAAACATCCAATATTACCTGCATAGGAACAAATATAGTAGCGTGTTGAAATGCATTCTGCATTGTACCAGTCCCAAACATAACTTGAACCATTTCTGACTCCACGAAACAACATACAATCTCCATTATCACTTGGTTGACCATTATACCATGCAGAATACCCAGTGTGGGTCCATGAAGATGAACCTGTTGTACACAGTAAAACAGTGGTTCTCAACCAGGGATCTGCAGACCACACAGCGTTTTCATGTGGTGTGCAGCAAATTGTTAATACCTGCAATATTAGATTAATAGACCACGCTTTCGAAAAATATCCTCACTTTTTACAATCGGCCTGAAAGTAGGTTTAGTTACAGTCTTTTTAAATGGCAAACAATATCACATTATGGCATGACTGTGCTATTGTAATGTAACATAGAACTCAGTGTTGCAGGATATTTATCATACACTGGTTTTATCTTAGTGCTCACCTGGTAATGAGGTAATAGTTTCACTTGCACTTATCGCATTACACAGACATATACAGAATGCATACAAAGCATGAAATAGAGGCCATGCTTGACCAATTTTTTTGGGGGGTCTGCGTCTACTTTGTTGGAATTAAAAAAGGGGCCACCAGGTTCAGAAAGGTTGAGAACCACTGTTAAAAAAAGTCTGCTAATCTAAACAAATATTTAAGTTTGGCCATAAATATGCAGAGAGGGTCCATATCAAAGAACCAACTGGGAAAGTCACAATTCAAGATTTTACCACTGTTAAAACATTATGTTTCATGGCTTACCAGTTGACTTGCTTGAATAAACTTTTCCATTCTGCCATCGAAATGTATTACCTGACCGATATCCTCCAGTGTAAGCAACTGAAATCAAAAATGAACAGAAACTAGAAGGGTGGCTTCCATCATATTGTCATTCCACATACACTATTACCCCATTTAAAAATGCATATATATTCACCATGTCATTTCACATTGGGTGTTACATAGCCATTATAGGGGGCTGATGGAGTAACTTCTGGGGCTATAGGGTAAAACACATCAATTATTACACCATAATGACATGTTATACAAACTGTCAGAATTTCAACCAATTCAGAGAATGTTTAACAATTTAACCCATTTTAGGGGGCTAGTGGGGTAACTTCTGGGGCTGTGAGGTAAAACACAAAAATATTGCACCACAATAACATTTTTATACAAACTGTCCAAATTTTGTTCAATTCGGAGATTGTTAGTAATTTGTTTAGGGGGCTAGCGTAAATTTGGGGTAACCACTAGGGCTATGGGGTGAAACTAAACTAATGATAAACTGTCTTGACCATATCTACCAGTTGCAAAAGTTTCATCTAAATCTATCAAAAATTCCATGCCAAAAGTGCATAGACAAGCTACAGGGGAGAAAAAAAGAAAAAACAACAAAACAAACAGAGTGAAAACAATATTCCCCTTCTGGCAGGTCTGTGATACTTTTAACTCGGACAAAACAATCTTAGCACAAAATGCACAGACTTGTATGGCATTTCGCAATAGATTTTGTAACATTACAAAAATTTTTTAAAAATTTGAAAGAAGTGGAAGCAAGCTATTCCAATCATAACATGGTACCAATACTTATAATAATACTTAATTTTAACATTCACTTACGGATTTCACTAGTTGATTGCCATCCACTTGCTGTTCCAACAAAATCATTTGCTTGTTTTACAAGTTGGTCTTGTGTCTGTTGATCAGGAATACTTGTAAGTTCACCACCATCANTTTTAAAAATCTGAAAGAAGTGGAAGCAAGCTATTCCAATCATAACATGGTACCAATACTTATAATAATACTTAATTTTAACATTCACTTACGGATTTCACTAGTTGATTGCCATCCACTTGCTGTTCCAACAAAATCATTTGCTTGTTTTACAAGTTGGTCTTGTGTCTGTTGATCAGGAATACTTGTAAGTTCACCACCATCGTCTTGGCAAGCTGTTCGGGCTTCTGCATAACTTCTTTTTGTTCTGAACAATTTGAAGTATTGACCTTGACATGTTGCTCCACCTACAATAAACAAAACAAATTGAAATAGGCAATACTTTACAAAACAGCATATAAATATTTTAAGCATTTTTCAATATACACTGGTTTTACATCAGCTATTTTGCATCGGTCAATTGTATTCAAGTTTTTATAATTATAAATGTTATTAGAAAACACAAGTACAAAAAAATGGAGTCTAGCACTCAGTTTTATTAGTGTCCATACTCTGATCAACTATATGTATTCTTTGTAAAAGATGCAGATATACCAAAACCAGACTTACCACTTGTTGCTATGTTGGTGACAAAAATCACTGACATAACAATATTCCAAAACATATCTGTTGGCTTGGATTACCAACAACCAATCCAAACACCTGACCAACATTTGCTTTATCCACAACTGATTCTGTTTACTTCCTCACCAATGCACTGGAATCTATTTCCATATTTTCCTGTGCACACCCACATAAGGAAACCCCTTCAACCTGTACTTATTAAGTTGTAAGAAAAATATAAACATTTCTTGCATTGAAATAATGTCACACTTATGTAGCATAAACAATGCATGTATACTTACATATGAATTTTGTGGGCAATTACAAACAAAATATACTAATGTTATGGATGCTGTGAACCTCAGATAGTTAACTGAAACAAGTTGAGCAAACATAAAATCATTTTTTTAACCAACAAAAGCAAAAGTGCATACAAACACAAACTGCACATTGCAGTATATGATTAACACTCTTACAACCACCATGGTACGATCCTTCATATGACTGCCACATAACTAAACATCTATAACAAAAAAAATTCAAACTTATTGACAGTTACAGGCCCAACAGTTTTGTAAAGCAATTATATAATAGTTTGTTTACTCAATAGAAAACTTAGCTGACCGATAGTTAGTCTGTAATGCATTTGTCTGTTTTCGTTTGTTCA
Organism: Phallusia fumigata; assembly: GCA_008931825.1. NCBI lineage: Eukaryota > Metazoa > Chordata > Ascidiacea > Phlebobranchia > Ascidiidae > Phallusia > Phallusia fumigata. The sequence continues at coordinate 16,203 of QXVZ01031969.1, forward strand.
TTTATTTTTTAGTTCAAGTTCAATGTGAGTATCTCATTTGGTTCCTTACTTCAGATTCTATTTGCAAACACACAAGGGGTTGGATTGTTGAGCCACTGGTCTTGAACACAAGCTTGTCCAAACTAACCATCCCACCTCAATTATTTTTACTGATTTTCCCCATACGGAAAATACCAAGGAAATTTAATTTCCACAGCAATGTGGCTGGGTAATTTAATTTTCCTAATTTGTTTGTTTTAACTCTATTTTATAGCAGGAAACTTAGAAGAATGCTAAAGTAAACCTGAATACAATGCTAAACTAAACCCAGCTTCAAGCAATCATGTGAAGAAAGGAAAGTATTGCCTTCAGTGGAATTAAAACTTATCACTACAAGATGTCAGAAATAACATACATGACTTCTACTAAGAGGCCGAGTGGTTAACAAGACTGCTTTGTGCTTGCAAAGTTCTGGTTTCTAATTCTATTTCGGTCACTTGTGTTTTCCTGAGCAGAAACTTAAGCTGCAATGAGTAAGGTATCTTGACAGCAGACTTGTAAGCACAACACAATAGGGGATTGTTATGCCCACCAAAGATAAAAATGAAACCAACACATAAACATGACTAAAGTAAAGCACACATCTTGTGCCCTAAACTGGTTTCATTGTTGTTATGTTAACTTTAAACTGTGACCATTTACTGGATATGTGCTATGCATTCAAACTGTTTAAAATAGTGTTAACCTTCAGTATAACTAAAATGCCATAAAAAGTTGTGAATCACAAAATACATTTATTTATCTGCATAATGATACAAAGTGGTCTTTTATATTGTTCAGTTCATATAAATTGCATCAGATTCAACAGCTTTGTTCATTGTTAAGTAACAAGCCTTGTATGTCTCCTGAAAAACAAAGACAACTTTCAGAAAACAATTTTGCCCAGTTTTATCCCCACAAACATGACACCTCACACGTTGTAGTTTTGCAATAAACATGTACTTCCATAGATTACTTCAAATGTGAATCCAACTTACCAGGTTAAGAGTTAGATCATGGAAAGATTCTTTCACATCTTTCATTGTCCTGAATATGTCAATTTTCTTCTCAGCTTGAAAGCGTGACATAAGATTTGAAAAACAACAAAACATTGCAGATTTCAATAATCCATCACTGAACAAACAAAGATCGGTAAAAATTTATTACCATAAGCACATAATCTATGCCTTACTGGAAATTGCATTTAAAGCATTTTATTTAGATGGAGTTGTTTTGCTGAAGTAGAACCAGAACTGAACCGAACTATATTTTTTGCTGGGACACCCACATCATGGATTGCTAGAATCTAGATCAGGTTTGTCCAACCAGGGTTACAAGAAACTCAGTAACAGAAAATAACATTGTGAACTACATTCACTGACATGGAATAGACATGACATCATAGTTTTGGTTTCATTGCAGCAAACTGTTGTTATCATTACAATAACACTTTAGGTTCACTGAGCACAAACCACACAACTGGATTTAATTTTAAAACCAGTTTTTAACTTTAAAGTGGAGCTACAGTGACAACGTACAACAAGTCTCTATCTGTTGAACAAAACAGATTTTGAATACATCTGACACAACTGGAATTTTAAATGGAAACTTACTTTGAACAAACCAAAACATTTCCTTTAACTTTGTCACTTCTTTGTGATGTAATAAATGTCACAAACTCCATGAAGCCAGTAACATTAGATGGAGAGTTGTCATCATTCCAAGTGTTGTAATAAACTAGTTTGGTGTGAATCTGTAAAACAAAACACAAAAAGTTATTATTAAAAACATCCACATGTGGAAGTTTGGCTTAACACCTAAAACCAAACACTTTATTATTAATCACAAAATTAATGTAATAAAGTCATGCTTTGATGAAATAGAATAATTTGTTTACATAATGTTACAGCATAAAGTTAGTGTCAAAAACATCAACATCGAAGTTTGTTTCTAATCTGTAAAACACCACTGTATATTATCCTATATTGCATGTGTGAAGCACTTTCCACATTTACTTTATTGTTGTTTTCCACACTTTCCACATAAAATCTTTGCATTCCATGTTGTCCAGGTTGAGATACAATTTTACTCTCAAGTGTAATAAAAACATTCCCAAACTGTTTTGCAATGTTTGGATTGTTTGGCAACAAAGCTGAATTCTAGAATGAAAAGTATTGTTGTTGTTGTTTGTTATTAGTT
>QXVZ01031974.1:0-11305 GCA_008931825.1 Phallusia fumigata
TATTTTCACCAAATTTACCGCTGGGGCTGTGACCAGGCTCATCAATGGTGGAATATTTTGTTTCGGTCCCTTCATGTTCATCTGGTTGTGGTTCTTACGAATGTACTGGTTGCCACTGGCAACTGTTGAAATAGAAAATAGTGTGCAGTATATCAAAAGAGAAGATTAGTTGGGTACATCCACATACAAACAAACTTTGTTTGACCGCTTTGTCATTACCTTTTTTAGGTTGGACTTCAGGCCTAGTCTCAGTTTCATCATCTTTAACAACGCCAAAGTTGTCAGCAAAATCCTCGTCCATCTTCTAAAATAAGAAAGTACTTTTATAGGCTTTGACATGGAGACACTTTTGAAACATTCTTTTTTGCTCACAGTTATTTAATGCTACATATACTTGGTTTTTAATTTCCATTGATGTCAGTGTCTCTTGTTTCAAAGAGTGTATATGCTGAAAGAAAATTTACATGAGTAAAAGACCAACCGATTTTGCTGGCAATTCGCTGGGTGTCAGTTCTCCCAGTTTGACTAGGAAATCAGCAAAACTCCAAGCTGCATCGCTTAAGGATTCTTTCTTGTTTGTAGATTCACCGACTCCAACAAACTTGTATCCTTGAACACGGAGCTGAAGTGATCAAACATTGTGTCAACTTACTGTAATTTTTTTCAGGGGACCATTAAATTTTTCACAGGAACCAACCCCAATCAAAACAGAAATATATTTTTCATAAATTTAGATAAATGACAAATAGGGGTAAGGCTAAAAAAATTTAGTATCCCTGCAATAAAGCCACCAAAAGTTAAGCTCAGGCACTTCTGGCAGTAAAGATACAATTTGCCTCATACAACATAAACCTGGGGTGTGTTTAACAGAAAAATCAGGTAAATCTTTTTTAGGAGTAAAATCTTCCATTTACATCCTGTAAAACAGTCTTTCATACCTCACAGCGAAACGTCTGATCTGGACGCTCCCCAGTAGAGTGCAAGTCATACACAGGATGCATATGTCGCATGTTCAGCCATGAATACAAGTAAGATTTGATTTCCGTGGCTTGTACCTTAAATTAACATGAGATTTTAAGATTGGCAGTCATTTCGGGCTTGGCAATTGTTTCAGTGCTAGTGTGTCACTACAAATTCTTTCAACAATAAAATCCTTCAACTTTAATTAGTATGTACTTGAAACAATTTCACCACTCTTGATTTTCACTGCAAGTTGACAGAACCCTTACACATTACACCAGGCCCATCATTTTCCGTGTTGCGGGCCACTTTTACATGAAAAAAGGTATTACAGCCACAAACATTTTCTCAAAATCAAATACCAATCAAGTTCATTAACAAAGTTTTCAGGTAAAGAAAAGGTGTTATGCGTTTTGTAAAATTCTTTTGTAAAACTTTTGGGTGCTGCTTTAAGAGTTTAAAAAAAGGATTTTTAACTGCATATCTGCATTACAACTCACCATTTTATCAGAAACATTTTCTTTCGGGGAATCCTGTGGTTTTACAAGTTTGCCTCCAAACTTTTTCTTATTGTCAGCTGGGGACCAAAGTTCTCGATCTGATTTTTCACCTAAAGAGAAAAAACCTCTTTGCAGAGGTTTGCAAACCCGAGAGAAACTTTGAAATGCATACATACCTCTTGATTGCCTGGAGTTTGGGCTGTATCTTCCATTATTGGGAAATCTCTGTTGGTTATCACCTNGATATGAGAACCTAAATAAAAACAAGTTATCCCTCTTGTGATGCAAAACGTTTAGCTTGTTTACTTGGGAAAAAGGATGTTTATGATAATTGCATACACAAACTCAGTGGTTGTATATAATAATAGTTGGAAAGAGTACACACTACAAAGCATTTAAATTCTAGGTCAAAAAGTTTAAAATGTAAAAACTAGAAAAACCTCCTGCACTAAAGCGTACGGGACTTTAAGCATTCACTTTTCATTACTTGATGACTGGCAATAGCGATTGTACACATGTTTTCAAACTAGCAACAACGTTTCTATGTGCAAATGGCACAGAGGGTTCCTACCTTCCACAATCAGCTGCCATTGGAAGAACATTGTGCGAGTCTTTGACAATTCCAAGTTTCTGAGGCCCAGCTGTTCCTACACGTTCAGGTGCAGCAAGTATTCCAAGCATGATGGATGTACGTTGAATGTGGCGTTGTATGTTTCGAGTAATGTGAGGCGAGAACACATCAAGGTCAAATGGATCGACGTAACTCTCCAACCAATCGACTAATTCTGTAAAGGTGTAGGTTGATGAACTTTCATCCAAGCTGGCGTCATCATCATCATCATCAAAGTCTTTGTCTTGTGTTTCTGTCATTGGTGCTTGATAGAGCAGCATGTGAATGTAACGTAAGTCGAATAGACACTGCAGTGCCCATGTTTGTGAGGGAACCATTGCTTCTCCATGGGAGCGACTTTGACCGTGTAGACTAGTGTCGGCAGTAGACAATGTGTGTCGCAACTCAGAAAATGCCTCCAGCACCGACTTCAAACAGTTTTGTGACACATCACGAAGTGTAAACCGACATGTTGAGAATCCACCAACGCTGGTAATTCGCGAACACAGGGAGTATAAAAGATCCTGTGTAAACGAGGTGGTCGATGATGGTATTTTGATGTGTGATGTAACTGTGGATCCTGTCTCACTTTCTTCTTCCACAGAAATTACATCCCAGGATGTTATGGATCTTAGAAGGAACCCATTTTCCACTGATGTGAGCAGTTGATTCTTATAGTCTTTGAAAACATTTGAGAGAATATTGTCACACCAAATGCACATTAGTTCCCGACACTGTTTGTTCATAGCTACGACTATGTCCTTCCATTCACTGTCTGTGCTTGCAGAGTCAATCTTGCTTTTTGACATGATCATGTCCCTGTACTGGCTTCTAACTGATGCCTGTTTGGTATTATCTTCAGAAATTGTGCAGCAGTGGTGAAAGGAGGAGCAAATTTCAAAAAAATTTCGGCACACAAGAGACAGCTCTACTACTTTTGCTAGATTTTCAGGAGTAGCCTCAGCATCATTGGACCTAAATTGTTCTTTTAAAGTAGAAATGTAATCCAAAAGATTCTGTAAAAATCGAAGACAGGTGCCTCTTAGCTGGGTGCGTATAGTTGTACCTTCTACATTTGTGTCAGATGGTTCATCTTTTGTAAGACTAAACACAGATTTCCGTTTTTCGGAGTTGTTCTTTTTTATTCCAGGAACATAGCATTCCAAATCATCCAGCAAGGAAACTATTGCAGAGTTTATTTCTGAACACAATTGGTGAACTCTTGGTGTAATGGTAAGTGCCTTAAGTGACAAACCCCCTTGTTTTGGAAGATCCTGAGTTTTTCTGCTTTGCCAATGATTCCAAGCCATGGATGGCAAAATGTCATCTTCATGCTCTTGCCAAACATAAGAGCAAACATTTAGGTGATTTTCTGACTTTGAAGTGGCTGATAGTATTTGCTTACTCTCTGCCAACAGAGCAATAAACGTTTCAGTAACTAACTGGCTCACTTTGTCAACAAACAAATCCTTTAGAATCTCTTCCCAAATCACAACTTCTCGATTAAAAATTGAACAACAGGAGGGTGACCATTTTTTGACAGTTTCATTGGAAGCATCACCATCAGTGTACATCCATTCTGCCTTATCAACATTCTGGTCCTGACATGTGGGTCTGTCAACATTAACAATCTCAAACAATGAATTGCGAATAATAGCCAGGTCCTTGGCATTAGTGGTAAATTTAAGAAGTTCTTTAATTCCTTTTACCATAATTTCCTTGACTTCAGCAAGCCAAAGGGCACCTTCTCTTTGAAGCACCTCCTTTGGGACAGCAAGTTCTACAGATTCCAAATCTGCAAGATTTTTTGTGGTTTCCGCAGGCAAATGTGTACTCCATAGTTTTGTTGCTTCATGGTTTCCCATAAACTTGTCAATCACATCATTAGATGACTGATATGCACAAGTTTGGAGAAGCTCTGCCACCAAATCATCAGAATCTTCACAAAACAGCTTTGAAATATTCAGGACAGTTTGAACCAAAACTGATGTACATTCACATATTCTCGCTTTTGCTCCAATACTCTGATATGCAGATTCTGAACTAAGAATATCTGCAATTACCTTTTTCCTGGACTGGAGCAAAGTGTTGAAAATGTCAGAAGCAGATTGCTTTTTTAGCAGTACAATGGAACAAAGTGCTTCAGCTGTTTTTGATGGATCCATCAGATGATCAGTTAACCTTGAGTGACATTGCTTCAGGATTGCCGAACCCAAGTTAGCAACTGCTTGAGCTTGCTGGCCCAACATGGGAAACCAGAGCAATATTGGGCTGTAAGATGCACTAAGTGACAGGTTTTTCACCACTTGTAGGCTCTAAAACACAAAAACCATATTAGTATGCATACCAAACCCAATACAGAAGAAAATATAGTTAATATTACAAACACCTGAAGGTAGAGGAAGGATGCACTGATCATATTGCCAGATTCAACTTGGGACCAAATTTTCTCTGGAAGTTCCATCAATACTTTTGCTTCTGCTGAAATTTCCATGTACCTACAAACAAAAGGAAACTTTCATTTGTCCATTTTGTCGATGTTTACTGATGCAGCATCGAAATATGGGCTAACTAGTGACTCTATGTATTAGTTTACATTGAAACTCACATTTTTTGGTTCCTGCTCAAAGATTATACCCAACTTTGGTATAATATGCAAAATGTTCATAAAATTACAGCTAGGCAACTCTTAACTAAACAGTAGAAAAAAGACAGGCAAAAAGAAACCTTTTATGATCTTTGACAGATTGCTTTTGTTTTGCTCGAGATGCTGTTTTAGTTTTGACTGTCTTGGCTGAGCAAAAACTCTTCAAATCCTTGATCGAGTCGCCAACATTACCAGAACACCTTTTCATTTCTGCAATTGTGTCGGCAGCTTCAATCAGATCACGATATCTAAAAACCAATTTATTTCGATATAAGTTTTGACATTTAAATTAATAATTGGTGCGAAGTTTTGGCGAAACTACTGACTGTTATATTTTAGGCTCAAAGTCACACCAAAGCAAAGGGTCTACCTTTCTCCAACCATTTGTCGCAATTCCTCTTTTTTTAACTCAATTTCTCGTCGAGTTTTGCTTTCAAGTTCGTTCATTTCGTCGACATTTTTATCGGTAAAAAGCTGCGTTACCGACTCCATTGTTTTTTTTCCTTACTACGATCGTTACATGTGCAAATTTCAGCAAAAGAAACTCTCCACTAATTTACAGTTTTTACATTTGCTGAGAAAACATTCGGCAGTCGGCAGAGCTGTCAGTTTTTCTTGTGCAACAGACCGTTAAGTTTTGGAGACTCGGCAATAATTCATAGACAACTTAAATGTGTGTTATCATAGTATACTCATATGAGTATACTATGGTGTTATGTTATCTGCCACAGGGGAAATCTATGAACTTTGGTTGCAACCAGTCGTAGATTTATTTTGAATTTATCATTTTATTAAAATAGAAGGACTGATAGGTTAAGATGTGTTGTTTTATTAAATTCNTGCTGAGAAAACATTCGGCAGTCGGCAGAGCTGTCAATTTTTCTTGTGCAACAGACCGTTAAGTTTTGGAGACTCGGCAATAATTCATAGACAACTTAAATGTGTGTTAAGTTATCTGCCACAGGGGAAATCTATGAACTTTGGTTGCAACCAGTCGTAGATTTATTTTGAATTTATCATTTTATTAAAATAGAAGGACTGATAGGTTAAGATGTGTTGTTTTATTAAATTCGAAAACGCTTCTAATTTCAACGTTACTGTAAGAGCTATAAAAATATGCAAGCTGCCATACTTTTTGTCACGTAAAAAAACGTTTATAGAAGTAATACTTTGTGGATGGCTATAGAAGTAAGCTTTTACTTCTTTCTGCAACATCTTTTTTAAATCAAATGTTTTGAGGTCAAAGTTCGTTGAAGCAAACACGAAACGCAGTCTTGCGTGGCCGCTCCTGGCTGCATTTTCTGAACATAGCTATAAGGGGGCCTGATTTTATGTCAATAAAATTGGGTTTTTCCCATGACCTATAAACGTAGATAATTGCAGTTTTCAAATTAGAATACCTGTAAAGTAGAATGGCGTACTATCCCGGACAATATGGGTAAGTAGTTTTGTAAACTTTTTAAACTACAATTAACCAAAATGTTCAGTTATATTTTTTCTTTGTTTGCAAAGTTGTTGTGTGATAAACGTTTAACTTCACAAACTATACTTTAACAGAGTGCAAACAGAATTGCTGGTGTGTATGTTTAAACTGTCCAAAATATATTTTTTTCTGGCATCATTTTTAGCACTAAATATCAATTACCTAGTTATGAACATTTTAGGCAATTCAGCCAACAAACAGCAGCAGCAGCATCTGGATATAACAACCCACAACAAGTCACTGCAAACTACACACAATATGGAAATTTTAATAATTCTGCATCTGGGACAAGCACTTCATCAACGAACACATCAACTGTTGTATCATCGTTTGGGTAAAGCTGAAAATGTTATAAACTAATCAATTGTTTTTTGAGGACAAGAAATTTGTTAAAAAACATTTTTTTAATTGTGTTTTTGTGTAAACAGTGCTTGTTATTGTAACAGCATCTTCGCAACTCAAACCATGCAAGCAATTCTTTTTACGTATTAGTATGTTGGGTAGTATACTTTTTATAGGCCCAGTAGACAAAGCAACTGGTCAAGCTGTTGCACGAAGTTGTTTCCTGCCATGTGCGAGTAATAACTTTTGTAGAAGTCATGCAAGTTATCGTAATAATCAACTCTTATACTACTACTGCTTGTGTTTATGACTAATATTTTGTGTTTTATTATCAGCTACCAGCAACCGCCAGTGGCAAGCACAACGCCTTCACAAACAAGTGCACAAACCTTTCCATCCCAGTTAACTTATGGGTACACCAATGTCAGTAGTAGTACAGCCAACCAACCAACATTTCACAACTTTGCTGTAAGTAAATAATAGTTTTAAAAGCAGTAAAATCGCTAACATGAACAGCACAAACAGAAGTTTACCCAATTTTTACAACTGGCATTACAATAAAAAGTTTAAAAAATGTCTGACAATCAATAATTGCTACTACAGACAGGAGCTATTGAATAACAATTTTAAGACCTGTTTTGCAAGTGTTTATATTGTCAGCTAGCTGGTATGCAAGGTATATATGTGAAGTGATTTATTATTGTTGTTTAAAATTGTGCAAGTTTTACCGTGGGTAGATCTGTAATTGTTTTGTCGGGTTTATCAATAGATTTGAGTCAGATTATTTCTGTACCAATCACCAATAACCAATGCAGCATCATAATTAATACTTGTATGTTTTTAGAATCTGTGGTACAGTCAGACAACAGCAAACACAGTGACGGGTGCTCAAACAACAGCACAACAACAACAACCCCCACAAACAACAAGACAAGCACAAATGTCAGCTCAACAAATTGCTACTTTCCATGCACAGGTGTGAATCGTTGAAAACCAAATATGACACAGCACTCTATTGTAGCTGAAAACTGAAACTTTGGCAGCAGAATTAACTGGGCTATATTCATTTATTAGTTTTGCAAGATACAACTAGACCCTTGTGGTAATTATAGCTCAATGATTCCCCGTTTTTACAATGTTCTGCAGAATATAAACACACTCAAGTTTACCACTATTCCCTAGAGTTAGTTACAATCAGAGCAGATGAATTACATGCATATCTCAATTGGCAATTACATAGTGCCGCTGATGCTATAGGTTTGATTCATCAAAAATATACTGTAACGGAGAATAACTTTTAGGAAAAATAAGAAGTCTTGATTATTTTCAGCGGGTTGTATTATACCTTTAATATTTTATTTGTGGGTCACTGTTGCTTATTCTTGCACAAATATGTCTACATATAGTTACTTTATCATGTGAATATAACAGTGTTCCTAACTTCCTGCAGTATTTGGGCTACCAGCAGGCATTTGTACAACAGCAACAACAACAATATCAGCAACAGCAGCAACAACTTTCAAGCTCTGGTATATAATACATCAGAATATTGCCTTGATTTTGGCTTGATGAAATTTTTTTTTAAATATCATGCTACACATATTGGATCAATTGTTTGTTTTGTCTGGTGAACCATTTTGGTCTATTAACGAAAACATAAGACATGGCTGAAAAATGCGCATTCAATTTTAAGTTAATGCTTGACATGCTTACATTATTTGGTTATATGCCAGTTTTTTTTCTACAGTGGCAACTACTGCTGCATCACAACAATCTTACAAATCACCAATTGGGGCAAAATCAAGTCCTCAATCCAACATAAGTGTCAACCAAACTACAGTTGCTGGTATAGTTCTCAATATTGTTTACGTTTTTTGACATGACTTAATGGTTTGTAAATTCATGCTGCAAGTTGGTTAATGATTTTGTACTAAGGGTGATTAAAAACCTGTGTGCCTTACTGTTTTCTTTAAAGCTTTTGTCGGTATATGCAGATTGTGCGAAAATTCCAATTTTAAATAGTTAAATATCCTACTTCTTATGACTATATGTTTCAACATGTTTGTCAACGGAACTTTATGTTTGCATGATTCTTGCTAACTTGTACCTTTGCACCGCAGCTTCTTGGGGGAACACTGCCACCCCTCGGAGTCAGCATGAAAGTTTTCCAACCATTGCTTTACCAAACCAACCGCAGGTATTTTTAAAAGTGTTAAAAAGTTACTTGTTTTAACAAAATTTACACTGATTTCTGGACTTCTAATATAAACTACTGTTTTCTTGTTCTTTATATTGNTTTTTAAAATATCATGCTACACATATTGGATCAATTGTTTCTTTTGTCTGGTGAACCATTTTGGTCTATTAACGAAAACATAAGACATGGCTGAAAAATGTGCATCAAATTTTAAGTTAATGCTTGACATGCTTACATTATTTGGTTATATGCCAGTTTTTTTTCTACAGTGGCAACTACTGCTGCATCACAACAAGCTTACAAATCACCAATTGGGGCAAAATCAAGTCCTCAATCCAACATAAGTGTCAACCAAACTACAGTTGCTGGTACAGTTCTCTTTTATGTTTTTTTGACATGACTTAATGGTTTGTAAATTCATGCTGCAAGTTGGTTAATGATTTTGTACTAAGGGTGATTAATAACCTGTGTACCTTACTGTTTTCTTTAAAGCTTTTGTCTGTATATGCAGATTGTGCGAAAATTCCAATTTTAAATAGTTAAATATCCTACTTCTTATGACTATATGTTTCAACATGTTTGTCAACAGAACTTTATGTTTGCATGATTCTTGCTAACTTGTACCTTTGTACCGCAGCTTCTTGGGGGAACACTGCCACCCCTCGGAGTCAGCACGAAAGTTTTCCAACCATTGCTTTACCAAACCAACCACAGGTATTTTTTCAAAAGTGTTAAAAAGTTACTTGTTTTAACAAAATTTACACAGATTTCTGGACTTCTATAAACTACTGTTTTCTTGTTCTTTATATTGCGTTGCAAAAAGATGTTGTTTTTCTGTATTTTGTGGTAACATTTATCAGCAAAGTTAATGCTTGTATTTTCTGTCTTTAGACAGATCCTGTTAATCGTACAACAGGTTGGGGGGCTACTTTCACCCCTCAACAGCACCCTCCTTCTCAGCCCCTCCAACCCCAGGGTAAAGACTGGACCCACGTGACCACAGTGTACCAACAACAGGTATGGACCTCAACTAATGCTTAAGTTAAACAAAACTACCCTAATCATTTAATTGAATTGTACAGTCCGTCTTTCAAATTTCGAGTAACTTACCACAAAATTAAAAGCCATTGTTGTAGACACTTTATGAAACAAATCTGTTTGTTTTAGAATATTTCACGGGGGAATTATGGCGTATCTGGGGCTGAGTTCAGTTGGTCACAGCAACAAGCACAAATGAACATGCAACGACACACCCAGGGGTTTACCCAACAGGGAAAAACCCCCACTTACCCTAACCAGTCTCCGCAATATGGTGGTCAGCAACAACAAGGTGAATTCTTTTTGACATTTTATTTTCTATAACCCACAAAGGCATGTTTAGAACTTTGTTGTTAAATTGAAACCACAAAATTGTTAATGAAATAAAAAGTTCCCCAATCGTAAGTGTCACAAATATAACTTGCTTCTTTTTAAACTAGGACACAATATTGATAACCGGGCTTACAACAGTCACCCCCCAGACCCTGGGAATTTCCCTCCAGATGCCCGGGCTGCTTGGGGGCAGCGTACAAATAACTGGGGTGAGAACTGGAACAAAGAGCAGGGATGGGGTGATTGGAATGGGGCCCGAAACCAACCCCGAATCAATGAGGATGGGCCCAACATACCTCCTTTTCCAGAAGCATGGCAGATGGGCAACCAACCCCCAGGACAGAATGGAAATTGGGATGAACGTAATCGTGCAAATTGGAACCAGGCCAATTGGCAGCAGGTGATTTTCTTGATGATGGGATGAATATACCTTTGATATAAACCATTATATACTCTGACAATGAAAACAATATAATAAGATGTGCCAAACCTCCTCGTCCGAGTACTGATCATTTAAGTGACGTTTGGTAAAAACTGCTTAGTTTTAGCATCTTTTCAGCAAACCTTGAAAAAATCCACTTGCTGCCCTCAAATTCTATAATAGTGTGGGGTAATTCAAAAACAAGTTGTATGTCAGTAGCTGATCTAGTTAGCCACACCAGTTGATAATCTACAGTTTCTGTGTGATGCCACAAGTTAAGATTTGTGTGATGCCACAAGTTAAGATTTGAAGCAATTGAATTATGTCTTCTGACAAGAAAAGTCTTACAGCTTTTTGTTTACTTTTAGCAACCAGGCTTTGATCAAAATGGGACAAGACAAAATCAAGTGAATCGGAAATATATCTTATTTTTTGTCTAAAGTTTATCACCAGTCCTGTTCCGTGTTCTTTATACTTATGTTTAATTTGTGCAGTTTTGCAAGAGGTGATAACCAACAGAGATTTCCCAATAATGGAAGATACAGCCCAAACTCCAGGCAATCAAGAGGTATGTATGCATTTCAAAGTTTCTCTCGGGTTTGCAAACCTCTGCAAAGAGGTTTTTTCTCTTTAGGTGAAAAATCAGATCGAGAACTTTGGTCACCAGCTGACAATAAGAAAAAGTTTGGAGGCAAACTTGTAAAACCACAGGATTCCCCGAAAGAAAATGTTTCTGATAAAATGGTGAGTTGTAATGCAGATATGCAGTTAAAA
>QXVZ01031981.1:6198-22651 GCA_008931825.1 Phallusia fumigata
GGTTCAAATTGTTTGCATGTTTTTCTTAACAAAACAATTCGGTTAATCTTGGCCTAATCGGGATAGAAGTTGCTGTTTTTACATTTTCAAATCCAGATTGCGCGGTTCTCTAGAGGTCCGCAAAGCGATTTTAGGGAAGTAACAAAATATTTTCAGTCTCTCTTAGTCGATGCTGTATCGCGTCGCGTGACTACTAATATATTCTGAATGTATGTTTCATGTGCAGCGTCGATTGGTCGTTTTGTCACACCACCGCGCAATGGTGCTTTGTGACCTCACAGTTAACGATTAAGGTGATTGTGACACACACAATATATTGCTGAATTGTAATCGAGTGAAGTTAATTCGAGCTGATTTTCAGTTGTCCGTCTTAAAAGTCTTTAAACATTGCAAGTGGACCGTTATGCAAAAAAATAATAAAAAGTTTGAGAACCACTGGATTATTGTAAAAGATACTTGGTTCACTGCATTGTACTTCACAGAGTATCGCCATTATTACCGAGCGTATGACTTAACAGTCAATTGTCATCTTTGTCGTCCCTTAAAAGCGCAGGAGGTGTTACGAGTGGAGCTCAGCATTGTTGAATACCCGATGGTCGCGAATAGTAGGGTTTTGGATTTCAGGACCAAATTAAATAATCCCAGGACCGGGATTTTTGCTGTCCAATCCAGGGATTAGAAAATTAATGGAAATAAAATGTTAATTAGCTGTTATTTTCACCTCGTACGTTTTAAACTTTAAAAGGGCATGGTCACCAACAGTTATGCTGGACACGTGTTTTTGCGATGTAAATCCGTAATACGAAAATTTGACGTCCGTTCCTTAAACGCAGGGGATGACAGTGTACGTTACGGTTGGTTTTGAGTGCGCGTGTCATGTACCTTGTTTCGAAGGTTGACCGTACCTTTTGCTGTTTGCTGCGTATCACCCTGCATAAACGTACCGTACTGCCATCGTTGATCATAAGTATGACAATACCGCTATAGGTACGACTTGTGCGTATCACCACACCTCGTTACGAAGGGCTTATCGCGTACTGCATAATCGTACCGTACCAAACGTCAAAAACTTAAAGGTACGTCAAACGTAATTTTTGACAAATATTTTACCGTGCCGTAATGCCACCATTGTTTAAATGCACACAGAAGCAAAACTTTACACACTAGTTGACTATCTTTAGGATTTACACAATTATCCAAACNTGTAGAACTGAAAAATTCATTCCAGAGCTCGGGATACCAGAGCGACGTTAATTTGTGCATGGTAATATTGAAGGGCGACAGTTTAATGAAAACATGTGATAGAATATTACAACCATGATATTTCATGAGCCACATAAACTGTTTTGATGTACTCGGTTGTATTTTTTGTGTGATAGCAAATAAAAGTAATATTTCACACACTCGGCAATGAAATTTGGCAATGACAATTTATGACATGTAATTATGTGCATCAATTTGTAAAAAACATCAACATGTAACGAACAAAATAGGCAACATGTATTTATTTCGCTTTTTCCTCGAATGCCGGAACTACACGTAAGGTAAATAAATTAAAATGCCCGAAGGTAAAACAACTGCAGTGCCTGAATATACAAGTTTAAACTGGTTATGCATGAAGCATAGTCATAATTGCGCCCAGACGTAGAACCTTCACTGACGTAGGCTTTGTTTGTTAATCATATGACTGCGCTGTTGTATGTTGGTTCGGAGAACTTAATAGGGTTGTCAAAGTGTTCAGAGTCGACGCCTCCTCTCATCGTGTTACGGCCAGGATCCGAATACGTGTCACGCTGTCTTTTTTTCCTGATCAAAATCGCGATCCAGCCGATGATAACGAGACCAACCACAACGAGAAACACAACTACCACGTACACTCCAACCCCTAACAAAAGCAACATTGTTTTTATCTACAAGTTTTTAATTTTCTTTCTACCATTACGCATATCTACTGTGGTCTTTGTCCAATAAAGTAAGTACGTGCGGGTCTGACCGGTAAATGGCAATCGGTCACTTACCTTTCCCTGTTTGGCATGCGTTTTTATTGTATCGAATCAGATCAGCAACGGAGTTGAAACGTTAATGGTTAAGGTCATTTCAAAAATAAACAAAAAATCCAGCAATACTAAACAAAACACAATGGTCAATTATTACAATCGAGGAATGGTTTTATTACAAGCCAGCGGTCCGTGGCATTTTACGCGATAACTGCCGAAATACCCGCTACAACGTTTGGACATTGAGGCAACGCAGAATATGTGCATTTTTTATCTGTTTAAATGGTGATAAGTCGTGGTATTTGGGAACATATCTGAATTTACTCATCTACGCCTGGTGCAGCTGCAAATTAGAAAGTGTGGGCCTTCATAAAAATAAGGCGTTTGAAACGCCCCTTTTTCAACTAGATGTTCCACTAAGTTGACCTCAACTGCTTATCATTGACGTAGTTGTTGAAATAGCATTTACACAGCCGTTTATTCGCACGCTATACCTGGATTGGGAACTCCTTCAGATAAAGCGTCGCTATTTCCAGGCTGGGTTGTCACAGAAAGTGTTCTCGACGTGTTTCGCAANCCTTTCCCTGTTTGGCATGCGTTTTTTTTTGTATCGAATCAGATCAGCAACGGAGTTGAAACGTTAATGGTTCAGGTCATTTCAAAAATAAACAAAAAATCCAGCAATACGTCAATTATTACAATCGAGGAATGGTTTTATTACAAGTCAGTGGTCCGTGGCATTTTACGCGATAACTACCGAAATACCAGCTACAACGTTTGGACAATGAGGCAACGCAGAATATGTGCATTTTTTATCTGTTTAAATTGTGATAAGTCGTGGTATTTGGGAACATATCTGAATTTACTCATCTACGCCTGGTGCAGCTGCAAATTAGAAAGTGTGGGCCTTCATAAAAATAAGGCGTTTGAAACGCCCCTTTTTCAACTAGATGTTCCACTAAGTTGACCTCAACTGCTTATCATTGACGTAGTTGTTGAAATAGCATTTACACAGCCGTTTATTCGCACGCTATACCTGGATTGGGAACTCCTTCAGATAAAGCGTCGCTATTTCCAGGCTGGGTTGTCACAGAAAGTGTTCTCGACGTGTTTCGCAATAATGTAGGCACAGCGATTGATTCTGAAAATGAACTGGGCAAACCAGACGTTACCAACGAAATGGATGCATTTGGACTTGTGGTTGCGTCATCAATTGACGTTGTTGCTGAGGCGTTTGACGTAACGGTTGACATAGTACAAATCTCACTTCCAAAAAATTTCCTGAAAGACATTTTTTGCTATGTATTTGCGCATATTGGCTAAAACAATTTTTACAATATTTGATAAATATGTCAGGTTTACGAACTTTCATGTCTGCGCGTTCAGCCCTATTGCAAAACGTACAACAACAACTGTACAACTCACCTCTTTTTACATTAAAATTCGAGCATTACGTCGTGTGAGCCACCACCACCACAATGATACCTGCTGTTCACAATCTTTTCCTTGCTGGAAATTTTTAACTGGTTTAGAATACACAGAAACTTGTGATGTAACTCCTGCAACACTAGCAAGGTTTCACAATTACAGCTGAACTGTTTAGTTTTCTTCCCTCTTCGGTGTAGTTTAACACCGCCCCAGGCAATAACAACGCGCAAAAATTTCCACAGCAGCCAACCAGTGAACTGTCCAACTAACTAAACTGTAGTAGCAAACCAGTTACAGTCGATTAGACAATGGACCATTACAATCGGACAATTAGCAGTAAATGAGTCCAATGAAGTACCAATTCACGGGTACTTCAAGGCGCATGTAGTGCTACTAAGCAACCAAAACAACGATTAAGTATGTCATGTTTAAAGGCATGCATATCAAAGGCTTTTAATTCACTGATTTTTTGTGACAAACCTCAATTCGTAAATTATTTTTAGTTGTAAAGTAAAATTGATTTTTTTATTTGATTTCTAGACCATCCACAACTCAACTTTGACCAGCAGAAATGCCAGCAGAGGAGATTGTATTGAAGTCTTCAAGTTTGCAGGTATAAAAAGTGACCCGCACTATTCGGCAGAGGATGCACCATTTATTCGCACAATGTGCGTAAAAATGTGCGCGCACGCACTATTGAGGATCAGGTGTGATTTCTTATTCTGTGAAAAAGCTTACCATGCAATAGCAAGCTCTTTTGGTCGCACGACTTCAGCATTTACCCCCAAACTCTTGTGTAATGACTCCACATTTGTTACCAGGAACAAGTGACGTGGCAGCGCTTGTCGGATCGAGCAGCACTGAAAATTGTGGAAACTGGAGCACCTGTCTGTATTTGTTTGTGCGAACGATATCACCTGGGACACTTCACGGAAAATAAATTCCGTTTAGCGACATGGATATGTTATTCACAGGGTGATTGCAGACGGTAACGTTTAAATCAACTCACAGAATTTATTTCTTTTAATGTAGATTTACTCTGTAATAATATCCGTAGGTATTGTTGCAAAGAAAAATAATGAAGATTTTGGTAGTGTTTTCGGTTGTTCTTAGCATCGCCTGTAAGTATCAGTAAACTATACGTATTTAATAAATAGTAATAAACATATTAAAAATCCTGTGTTGGGTTTTGTAGTACCCAAAATAAAAGTGTATACGTTTGGACTGTAGTTTGTATGATTTGGAAAAAAATTGGAGCTTGCAGGTTTCGTTAAAGACGAGCTTAATTGTACGGAACTCAAATACAACAAAGTTGTTGACAACATTTACGAAGCTTACATTTTGTAAATGCTTTATTTTAGATGCGGAGGTTGTCACCACTGTCGTTGTGTCCAAGGCGACAGTAACAGCAAATACCGGGTCGTCTGTCACACTTTCGTGCAGTTTTGACATGCAACAGAGTGATGATCAACCCCCAATTATATACTGGATCAAGGTAAGTTATATGCTCCCATTCCTGCTAAAAAAATGACAAAATTTTGTCCAAACAAAATAATAGGGAATAAGCGTTGATGACCCTGCTGCAGAGATCGTGTTTCAAGGATATAAATACTGGAATGAGAGTTTGGGAGATTACAAACAGTTTTTCGGCAGCTACGAGAAGCGAGCATCGGTTGCTGACTTGGAGGTAATGTTTTTTTTAATTTTGTTTGAGATAAAGAAAGTTTCAACTATATGTGCAGAACCCTTCAATTAAAATCGGAAGCTTGTCTTCTGCTGACGAAGGAAGATTTTGGTGCATGGTTGCGGAATGGTCGGGTCGCCAGCAAGAAGGAACTGATGCAGATTCAATTGCCCTTATGATTGACAGTAAGACACTTTTTATTATTTCCTTTCCTCAATGCAAGGTCTTTTGAAGGGAAAACAGATAGGGGAAAAATCACAAAATACAAGAAATTTAAAAAAATAATTGCCTTCTGCTTCAGGTTCGAAATCCTACGTGGATACCTACGTCTCAAAAAATATGAGCGTTCCACAGGGAAACGATATCAGTATCCCTTGTTCTAAAAGCGGATCATACGACACGATCACGTGGTACGAAGGGCCTTTTCATCGTTCTGATAGTGACAACTTCACCCACACAGAAGTAAATTTATTTCTCACTTATGTTGCTAAAGCCAACACCTATAGTGTAATTGTATTAACACGAAAAAATCCTCCAATCTTTAACGTTGTCTGACAGTAAAGCTATTTTTCTAAATTTAGATCGGACAATACGATAAAGTCGGTGCATACTACTTTTACAATCACTGTGAAAGTGGAGTTTGCGGCAATGGTGAAAAAATCGAACCCCAGTTTTCAAACTTTGGTATATCATCAAGTGGTGCCCTGATTTTGTCCAATGCTGACATTCAAAATTCTGGAAGGTAAAAGTAAAAAACTTGAAAAGAATTAAGGCCTAATGTTTACACTGGTAACAAATTGGTTCTTGAATATTTTTCAGGTACTGGTGTGAAATATCCAAGCATAACGGAGCAAATATGGAACTCCAAACGTGTAGATCTTCAGCCCAACTTACTGTTACAGGTTAGAAACATTGATAAGAGCACTTAATGGCCGGACCAGCAATTTTATAAAACACAAATTTAACAGTTGGGTTTAATATTCTACAAAACGCAAAAAAACATATTGAGTCTGCTAGGCGATAAAACAAAACAGACTGAGCACGCTTTTGAATTGAATCTTTTCCAAAAATTTTATTTTAGGTTATACGTTTGATTGCGAAAATAACGCACCAGGCCTGTACCCGGATCCAGAAGATTGTTCGATGTATTATGAGTGCGTTGCTGGCAATCCAATCACGTACCACAGATCATGTGGCTACGACGGTTTGGTCTATGACCCAGTAAACCAGTACTGCGATTGGGCTGCCAACGTTCCGCCACCTTGCGGCGTAAGTGTTTTGGTTTTAAAGGCAATAAAAGAAGAGTTTTTTAAATACTCTTTTCTGTTTGTTACAGACAAACAGCTCATAAGCTGAAACAGAACGTCATCGAAAAACGATGTTACAATTTCAATAAATATTTAAACATGCATCTTGTTCTTATACNATCACGTACCACAGATCATGTGGCTACGACGGTTTGGTCTATGACCCAGTAAACCAGTACTGCGATTGGGCTGCCAACGTTCCGCCACCATGCGGCGTAAGTATTTTGGTTTTAAAGGCAATAAAAGAAGAGTCTTTTTAAATACTCTTTTCTGTTTGTTACAGACAAACAGCTCATAAGCTGAAACAGAACGTCATCGAAAAACGATGTTACAATTTCAATAAATATTTAAACATGCATCTTGTTCTTATACTGTTACCTGATTGGCAGATGCAAGTAATATTCAGTGTATTCTGCTGTCACGAGCCTTGGAGGCACAATGAAATTTTTTAGTCCAGAAGCAAAAAGCTGGCTAAAATTTGATCAAAAACAATTAGGGATAAAACTACCAAAAAGTAGATAAATCCAGAGCACATTAAAATACTTAAGACATTTACTTTCATTTACTATTTTACTTTTTCACAGCAAGCTAGAATTACAACTAGTTCATCGGGCAATACATGAAAGCCTGCATAAGTGGAAGGCAAATAGTAAATACTAATGAATAAAATTAGTAACATCTGGGTTGAACTTAATTGTTGTTCACTTGGCTGCTCGACCGCTGCCCTTAAATTTGAACTGGAAACGAACTCATCCATACGAAAGAAAAAGTTGTTTACATTATGCAGTGTTTACGTAAAACGAAAAAATGTACTGCTTACGACCGTCTTTGGCAAAAGGGGTTATGTTTTTACCTTTAGAGATCAGAAATGAACTGCCTGTTTTAATAAAGATCAAGTCCTAAGTTGACCAACTAAATTTTTCAATTATTACAGGAAACTGATGTGGATATAAAACAACAACTTTATGTCAAATTGCATTTTCTTTTGTGGGCAGCTTCTCTTAACATTTGCTGTTATGGATATGTACATTACCTAATAGGCTTTAGAATACCTCAAAAAACCCTAACTAATCTAAGAAATTAGAAAACAAAACGCAAACGAAGCAAATCGTAACAAAACGCAAGACGAAAGAACCCCTCTATAGCCCCCTACAGTAGAAAAAGCCTTGTTTAAACAAAATCATTTTTTATTGAAATTTCCCAGAATGTGCGTACCCCTAGAAAGTATTTTACGCCTACGATTTTGGACGAGCAAAATATCAACAGTTTTCAACAATTACCAGACATTTGGGAGGGGGGCGTTTTTGTCTGCAGAAAAAAACAACTACCCAATAAAGAACTAATGTAACCCGTCAGTGTAAAATGGTTAAAACGACTATTTCATTCGGTCGGATTAGTCGAAGACCCAGTTAACCAGAAGACGTCCGTTTCAAATCTGATGTTATCTAGATTGATCGGAAATTTCCTTGATGGAACATATTGCCGACCCAATGATAATAGAATTCCTGGAAAATAAACGAATTTCTTGATACATATTGCAGTAAACATTGAATACCAGAAAAGCATTGGGCGCCAATGACTGTTACGTCATACGCGCGGTTATAATTTCGCTCGACAACCGAGTGATTACGGTCGTACGATGTTACATTGTTGTATAAGTAGACTGTGGAGCAATAGCGTAGCCAGCCTAACATTTTGAAAGGGTTTTTTCTAACAGTAACCTACCTTGATGTACATTTTAAAAATTTAGAGGGGGGCATGACCCCTTTCTCAGAGCAAAGAGTCTGGCATGCCCCAACAACAAACCAGTGTTTGTGCANCCACCCCCTTGGCTACGCCCATGCTGTGGAGTACAACGCCATGAAGCAAGTATCCAGCATCAAGCTTTTGTTACAATTAAACATGTATCTGCAGCTTGGTTTTGTGGAGTCAACATTTGAAATTATTTGTACCCGATCAGGCGAAGATCCGTATTAACCGAAGTTGACTGCATATCTATCTCCTTAGTCACGGTGACCAAAATTCTCGGAGCAAAGAGTCTGGCATGCCCCAACAACAAACCAGTGTTTGTGCAATGATAATGCGACGAAACTGTTGTTTATTCTGTGAAGGTTATGTCAGTTTGGGCCGTATGACTGACTGTTCCAGTGCTTACACATTTCATGAATTAACGGGTCAATCATTCGGTTGTGTTGACAGCATCCGCTGTTTCGAAACTAACGTTTCGCTATGACGTCAACTTTTCGTACAACGCCCACGAAGGCACTGACTTGTGGCCCGCATGCAGCTTTCGCAATGATATTATCCACGTCACGTGCGGCGCGCCTTTGGTAAGCTGCCTGTGAATCATTCCAGCGTAACGGCAACAAAGGAGAAGGCGCCTTGTGAGTAGGCGATAGGGGTGTGTTAGTTAACATGTCACAATGTTTGTATTTTATTTGTTAGCCCTGTGCTGAGGTTGTGCCGTAACCCTTAACACCTTACTTGTAAACTGTCTTGTATGAACACTGTACCAGATATGCAGGTATCGGTAATACAAGACTGGTCTAACCAGCTGTAAAGTAAGTGAGTAAAGAGAGAGGCGGCTTTTGTGCCCTTCTCAGTTGTTTTATGTCAACACTGCGAAACCGGTTTTCTACTGTGACGTGGCGGTCTGTTTTACTTACAGTCGTCCCAGCACATTTATTGATCACGATTGCTTGTGACGAATAGTTGTACTTTGCACGTGGTGTAAAAAAGACTGTGTGTTGGTAACAGTTCGATGCCATGGAATAAGATGTGCGCTTAGTCATGCAGGAAGGACGTATGAACGTTGCCTGGCAAACATCATGCAAATATCTGATTTGTCTTACGTGACCACATCTTGGTTTGTTTAGGTTTGCCGCGCAGGACGGATTTATTTAACTTTTCCGTAGAGAAGTTGGTTACTGCAATATTTTCTGGTGAAATGGAAATGCTAAAACATGCATTTGGATTTGTTGTCTTACTGCATTGTAAGTAAATAGAACTATGACATGTGGCAGATTGGATCATTAGATTGTCATTGATATAATTTAAAATATTTGCTGCAAGCTTTATTAAAAGTCCAAACGTTTGTACCATGTATATTACCGCAAGACTTGTTTATAAAGCTGAAAAGGTTTTTATTAGTTTACGTTTGAGACACCTTTCCTAATCATCAATTGAAAAACCGACATGCAACATCTTTTTAGGTGCTATTTTGGTCCTTACCCAGACAACACCTGAAAACACAGCCACCAACGATGCTACCACTGATTTTACAATTTCCCCAATTGATCCAACTGCTGACTCGGCTTTACCAGCAGAAATAACTACAGCTGACACAAGTCCAACGGCTACTGAAGGAGTTGAGGAAAGTAATGCGACAGGGCCAATTACTGAAAGCGTAACGACAGCGGAACCAGTCATTCAAACGACAACAGCTGAAAGTACTGCAGGGCCGGCGACTACTGAAGCAGTCACTGATAAAGGTATTGCACAGGGTTCTACTGAAAGTGGTACTACAACAGAATCAATCTCGACAGCGCATGACACATCACCAAATCATTTGGATGCAACAAACACAGTAACGGATCAATCGAAAGTAACTACGTCTACCGGGAGCCAAACCTTACAGCCTACAGCCGCCACAGACGACCAAGCAACGAAAGCCATAACTGTGCCGACTCCCGTGGAGTCAACAGGTATTTATTTATGCTTGCCAAAAAAGAACGTATATAATTCTGTGCTTGGAAAACGAATAAGCCACGTTTACAATTCTGTTCAGTAAATTTTACAAATAAATCTTTATCAATGGGTTAAGAAGAGATTGTCATGTTCAAAGACTTTAAAAAAAATTAGCTTTATCCCAAAAATGTCTACGGACGCACGATGGATCATTTTTTTTATCGTGGAGCGTTACTATAGACCCACGGGAAAAAACGCTATCTTGTATTTTGTATTCTAATTTTTTTCTTTTTAAAGAAGTTACCAATTCTCCAGTGGACAAACATCCGGCACCATCAAATCAACTGTCTGGTTCGTATTAGGTTCTGTGATAAACAGTATTAAAACTAACCGTCCATTTTTTAGGCGGTGTCATCGCTGTTATCATCCTTGCTATTGTGGTTATTGTTACTGTGGGAGCTATCCTAGTCTTTAGAAGTTGTAACAAACGGTTGGTTAAACCTCCTTTTATATGGACACTCTGTTTCCTAATAATATGTAAAAATTGTGATTTATTCTGTTAATTCTTACAGAAAACGTCAACAGGATTATCATCAACCTGACGATTTTGCCAATCCTCTGTCGTTCCCTTCGTTTAAATACGATGACGACAATTTGTAACAGAAAGTTTTAAATAATGTCTTACTTCTTCAAGATCTGCAATGATTATTTTACACATTTTTGATGTACACTGTTTGAAATCTGCCATTACGTTACCTGTACTTTTACTACGGCTATTAGGAGACATTTAGAAGCTGTAAACGCGAATCGTGGCTTTTTAGTCTTGCTGTTACATTTAAATCTTAAAAATCCTTGCTTTCTTCGAATTTTCGCCAATTGATAACGCCAAAATTCGGAAATATGTCCACTGTTTTGTTATCGTATCTAAGCTATTCGAAAAATATTTGCAAATGTCACTTTATGTAGGTATGTAGGCACTTTCCAGTTTATTAAAGTGTGCTTTACTGCTTGGAATGACAGCTGTTAAACGCATGCTCAATCGAATTTTTACTAATGCAACTGATTATGCATGTCCGTTTTGCGGTAATTGTTTTCCCATTTTGTTTGTTTGGTAATGCTTGACTGTGAGAAACTGTTTGCGCATCTTGTCATTTATAAAAATTAATGCGTCTTTTTTGACATAAGTTTCTAAAGTTTAGTTCGTTTTGTAGGAGCAAAATTTCCTGAACAGAGCCATGTCTTTTTCGTTTCTAATAAAAGTTTCAATTAAACATTTTTTTCAAATACAAAATTTTTCGGTTTTGCAATGGTTTCCAAGATTTGTGACCTTCTCGGTGACAATAAACAAAAAAAGATAACAGTCTTTGACATCAATCTTGAGGACGTAAAAGCAAAGACTTGTGAAACACAAAACTTTCAAACATTTAAAAGTTAAATTGCACTTGTTCTGGTAAATAATATAACAAGGTTGCCTTTGTATGATATTAAAACTAAAACATTTGGGCCTTTGATACCCTTTGCTTCATAGTGCTAACAAAATTTGTCCTACTTGTCATCTGTTTTTCCCTGATACACATACCCATACAACACAAAACGTATCTTAGGCACGATTTTTAGATGTTGCAAGTATATGAAGACATCAACGAGTTTACAAACTTTTAAATTACAAGGGGTATTGCGGCAACAAACCAACTGGCGCTTTGCATAGTACTGTGAATTGTTTAAACAGAGTAAACTTTTTAGGATTCTTTACGCCGTGTCAAATAGATAACGTTAATTGCAACAACCAGAACTCAAAGATTTACAAACAAAAATGAACTAATGCACGTAGCTAGCTTTCTTCTCTTATTTTGCGTTCGTTGGCAAGTCTTGGCGGCAAGGCAAAGTGATATCCCGATTTAGCATCGCTATGTCCTAGCTGTTCTTGTTCAACATCGTATCTTGAAATCATTTCATACATCTATAGTCAGACAAAATCACAGGTGTTTACTGACTGTTACAATGTTTGGCACAACATTTACAGTTTTCGTAATACAAGTAATGGGTTTCGGATGTATTTTGGTTATCGGTGTTTTGCACACATGTTGATATGTTTCTTATTTTGTTGCATCTAAAATTTGGAAACAAACGCCATTTTGCTACCTCTTTGCAGACTTTTGTTCCAGCTTGCCGATTTGATTCAAATGGCGCTGTCAGCTTACGTGTCTGATACAGCCACATTTTTCGATCCTTGTTTCTCATAAGATAACTGTGAACTTTTCCTTGAATCCATCGTAAAACACCACACAGGTGGATGGAGGCGTTAAACCCCACGCATCTGTTTAAGACAGTATAAAGCTCTTTTATACGATGAAAATTACAAGTTCTTGCACCCGACCTGTAGCTTTGAAATATCGGTTTGCTGGCGGTTTAACCAAGGTTTTTTTTTCAGGTCAGGACAATTGTTCATGTCCTTAAAGACTTCAACTAACCTGTTGCGAAAGCAAGTGGGTTTGTATTCATGACAACGCTGATACATGATGTGATTGGCAGAACCATTGAACCAAAACGTCCCGTTAGGCGTCGGACATTCGTAATCGTGAATGCAAATACTTCTTCCGTTGAGGTTTCTGGATCCGTAATGAAATGTGCTCTCGAGATTAGTAAATAAAACCTAAAACAAAAATGTTTGTTTAGCAATAGTAACTTAAAACCAATTAAGTCAACCTTATTATTAAGGTTGATGAGATGTCACATTTTAAGCAAGGATCTATGTTTTATGGTAATTTACACATAATATTGCCAGTTGTGTGACTTATTTATATCGTTAAGATCCGCAAAACTATTACCGTGACATTTACTACAATACATTTTCTCACCGACATGTCGGGCAAAAGAATAAAATTAACTCCATGCAAATCCTCAATAAACAAATGATTCTCCTCAATTTTTCCAAGAAAACAAATGAGGCTTTGAGCAAACACCAAAGCAGCTCGGGATTTATCACGTTGTCCGGATATTGCTTTGCTACAACAGTATTGATTTTGGTTAAAAATATGGAAGTGCAAACATGCTTATTTTGTCATGATTAAACTAAAAGTAAAGGGGTTAAAATGGCATTTTTTTACTTACTCAAAGTTCGTGAGATAATAACACTGGGTCAAAGAGAAATTTTTATTTTCTTCCAAATTTTTGTCGCACAATCGGACGCCCTGTTTACAAAAGAGTGAGTTGTTTCAAAATCTGTTTTGTACATAAAAGCAAGTACATCGCAAGGTTAACGAAAGTGATCATAATTAAATGCTTGTGGGAAAACTAACTTGGGGTTGATGTTGAACGATTCGAATAGTTCGGTTTGTTGCACAAGCACCAAAAAACTTTACAAGACCGGGAATGTTCCATCCAAGTAACATGCGCTTCTTGTATTCCTCGTTTAGTTTAATGAAGCCATTACTACCACGATGAGCCTGTTAAAAAAAAAAAAACATGTTCTAGCCGCTGTATGTTCATCTTAATATTTGCTTCGTTTTGGTTCTGCGTTCAAGGAAAAGTTTCCTAACATTTACTATTCATAACTTTTTGTTTTAATAGCGGGATGTATACACTTGCACCGAACTTTAAGAACAAAATATCTATTTAAATGAGAGTCGTACTTACCTCTCTTATCTGCAACACCAACGTTTCGGAAGTTTTTTCCGTTTTTGGCAAACTTCCCTCACGGACATTCACACCATCATTGCCAGGATTTGGAATAGGCGTTAAAGTTGACCAAATCTTATCTATTTCATCGCAAGTCATCAGTGCATCTCTGCAAATAACATTTTTCAACTAAAAATCTGATATGTTTACAATAAATAATTCCAGATTGTGTAAACGTTTGATCATTACAAATTGGTGTGACAGTGAATTGCAATTTCAAATACCCTTACCTGTCTGTAACTTTTGTTAGGGTTAACAGCTTGGTAGAATTAGTAGGCACATCTGGGTAAGAGAGAGGGTGCAAATTATGACAGGCAAATCACATGTGTACAATATGCATACTTACTTGTCGTTGCTAACGTGCTGCTAGAAATATGTGTAATGTTTGTCCCATTGTGTTTGTGATACACAACTCTGGTGCAGGATTTCTTGGTACAGTCACTATATTTCCAACTGGTGTCGTTTCCAAACTGACCAAATGGAATATGTTCCAAAGTTAAATCGTTTTCAAACGTTCTAAACGTGTCTGTATCGATAACTTTGCGTGTTATCTGAGCAACTGGTCCATTGCAGCTTATCTTTTTGGTAGTAACTGTCCGATAGGTTTCAAAAATGCAGTAACTCGTCACCAAGATAAGAACTAGAAACAAGTCTTTTGGGTTTAAAGGTCGACCCGGATTCACAAACTTGCAAAGAGCCCCTTTCATTGCTTCTTTTATCCACTGGCCCAAGGAAGCTCGGATCACGTAATTACATGCCTGATGCCCAATCACTCACCAACGGGCAGTTGATCAAAAACTTAGAAATTTAGCACAAACCTGTTTCTCAACTGGTATAAGAGCGATCAGTGAAATGTTCTAAATGCCTTACCACAAAACGCGTTTGTCTGCGTGGAAAATGACGCCAACATGTATTTTGCCCTGGGCGATAGAACCACTCACCTGTGAAACCAAGTTAGCACAATGGATGTGGTGGAGTCCCGCATATTAGTTCGACTCCAAACGATTGGTATGATTTGGTCAACATTCCTGCAAAAGGGTCAATTTTGGGATTGCTTTCGATAGGTCGAGGCCCAAAAATGGTTTTTAACATTGGCTTCAATGGAAGCGCAGCGTTTAACACTTACTAAACTGCGCCAAATACCTGAACAAAATCAAATTCATGATGACGTTTGCGCTTTTGAAAGCACTTCTTCAGTCGAGGTTTCGGAATCAATTGTCATTATTTTATCACCGCAAACGATCACTGCCGGAGGGTTGTGAAACACGTCAAAACCCAGTCGCGACCTCCAAGTGACTCGCAAATTTATCCGTGTTGTCAATGAAATGTTGCAGTCGTTCCTTTTGTAGTAATCCGCGTACGTAACTAAGATCAATTATTTAAATGTACACAACCTCTTGGCACGATTGTATGACGCAATGAAGCACGCCCTTTATTACGAAGCTATATTGTGTGAACATGTGACAAGCGTCTCTTGTTGAGCAGGTTACTGACTAGTTACACAATGTTACGAGTGCCAAGAAGTAGCCGAGTTCGCGAGAGGTTGAATTGGGCATGTTTTTCTTTTATACTTTTTGCTGTCACTATTTTGTACAACGGACAAGGCTACTACGAAATCAAAGTGGTTCTTAAACAAGAAATTTTAAAAGAAATCAAGAAAACCCAGAACAGTTCACACTTGAAAGGAGCCGAGGAAAAAGTAAAACTGTTTGCAACGCGTAATGATGAGAAACCCATCATTAGCAAAATTATTTTGAAAAAATTACCACCTGCTGCAGTTAATGAATCGGAATGGATGGAGTGTAATGAGCTGGAACGGATTTACATCAAGTGCAAAAATGATAAACAAGCAACTTTCAGGTACGAATTTGTTCACAGCTTTCATGTGTTACATTAACTACTTTTGGTCAACCTCAACCAAATGGCAAAAATGACGAAACAGGAAAACGTGGCGTGCAACGTATTACGCCCTTGTTCCCGATTAGGCAAAAAAACGTTTTAAACATTTCCGTTTAGTTTCTATTTTAAAATTACTACTAAACCTATTATGTTTGCTGGGATAGGGTTGAAGTGTAATGTGTTTGCAGCAAAACACGTAAAGATCCAGTACATTCCTTATTCATGCCAATCGTGTACGGTTTTTGCTGTGTAATTTCGCTGCCTGAATTACAACGGCCAATAGTCTTCCATATTTAAGCGTGGTTCTCTAGAGATAAATGTAACAGCTTACGAAATTTATTTCAAGGAATTATGGCCAAGCATATAAAATACCCAAATTGTGTATTTTAACACACCGAAAAAATATTTTGCACAAGCTCCTCCAATTCATCAGATTACACATATAAAAACTTAAAATATGTATATAATGGATAGTATGCATTAGCCTAATTGAATCTGACACAAACCACAAAATATTTTGCTTCCCCCACTCGCCTTCATATTTTCTTCTACCTTTAAAGTCACTTCTGTGCTTATTCCTTTAAAAGGGCTAAAAAATCATGCCGAACATTTTAGTATCAATGGGTACAAGACAGAATTATCACCCACAAGCATGAAATTTATGCAACAGAACGACACCAACAACACAAGGCTTACATCTAATGAACAAGCAGAGTTGTCATGCATGTTAGTTCATATCAATAAAACCTCCAAAACTTTGCATTCGCAAAAGT
>QXVZ01031985.1:0-25321 GCA_008931825.1 Phallusia fumigata
AGAAATTCGACTCCGACCATTATTTGTAATAGCTGCTAGTTTTTTTGGCTGTACAATACAATTTTTACTAAATCAACCTAGGTTTCAAGAAGTTTTTGACTTAATAAGTAGTGAATTTTGTAACCTGTGTAATAAAAGTGAGTACAAATACTTTACAAATTTGGAATAAAACAGATTACACTAATGCAGTTTTTTCACAAAATCATTAGAAAATATTATTTTATTTTTTAACCATTCACTTTGTAATGTAGAAATTACATTCCAAAGCAAATTGATTTTAGTTTTGGTTTTGCTAAAAGTAAAAATAATATCTATTTCCTGCAGAGCTGATCTGTATGACACAGAAGAAATTAATGACATGTTGAACTATGAACCCTGGTGGTTGGGAGCTGGTGCGAAATCCATTGAATTTGAAGCCTATGAAAAGGATCAGTTGCTCAAATTACCAAACAAAGAATATCTGCTTCAGTATTCGGAAGAAGTGGCTGTGTATTTGGGTGAGTTTTTTTGTGTTAAGTTGACAGTGGTGTCATTAATTGCAAACATGTTGTAACATGACGATGGATTACAAGGTTCACTAAACTCCCGCTGAAACAGCATTTGATGATTTTTCTTGGGTTTGCAGTTAATCAGTAGCCCAGTACTGCATAATAAAGGCAACAGTTTGACCCATCAGTAACAATTTGACCTTTTTTGTTTTACCTTTTTGTAACTGTAATGTATTTGTATGTTGTCTTGTTTTACAAAAATTTAGTCTAAACTGAAATTTTGCAATAACAAACCAACTTAAAAGTCCGAAAATCTTAATCACAGAAAGGATAAAAGCAAGTAACTCCCTGTTTACCCCTGTTAGAAATACAGAAACACAAAAAGTTGCAACTAATCTTTTTCTATGCATTTTGTTTGTTTTGTAACATAACAGTATTTCCCATCATAGCACTACTTGATATTCTGTTTGGATATTGTTACGATGTGAGAACTACTGCTGATGACCATGACAATGTTGAGTCTGCATGGACAATTAAAACTCTCAGTGCAACTTTGTCATGGTGTGACACACAAACATCTGTTCCTGACGCTTTAACAGCATGTTACAGAAGATCTTTGTGTTATCCTCAATACAGGTACAGTTGTATTTTACTCAAAAACCACAGGTCTACTTAGTAAACAGTCACTAGCGGTGTTAGTCTAAATCTGTATTTGAACAGTTGATTTTAGCCATATACTTTTGACAGCAAATGCCTAACTATTTTATTTTGTGCATTTCTGGTATGTTTCCCTTTTTTTGCTTACAAATACTCCTTATAAAAGCATTTCAGTGAAACCTATTTATTCTGTGCTACTCCTAGGTTCAATATTAGGTAAACATAGGTTGCCAATTTTTGTTGCCTCCCTAAATACACTCCTCAATGTTTTACAGACACTGGCAGTTAACAAAACAAGTTGTCCGGGATGTAGTTGCTGTCATGGAGGCAGGCAGGCGATGTGTTTTGCGCTGCCTGCTGAAAATCATGCAAAAGTTTCAAAACAACAGTGACTCGCCATGTTACATATTGAACGACCTGTACATAAAAGACTACTGTGTGTGGATTCAAAAAGCTTACAAATGCGACGCAGTGTTGAATTCCCTCGCAGACGCCGTAAAACACACAGTTGTAAAGAAATCCAGTTTAAATTTGGATATAAACTACTTTGAGGAAGCTGCCCGACTTGTCCTGGAAGAAGAAACAAGTAAAACTGGAGAAAACAATGAAGACAGTGAAACTAGAACGCTATGTGATGATGACTTGGTTGACAAATTAATGGCTGTATCGTTAAACGATTCCTCTTCTGTTGCTGCCACTGGTAAAGTAACAAAACCGTTAATTGAAGAAATAAACGACGTTGGTCCGTGATTAATAAAACGAAATTGAAAATCGGAATCGAAAGAATCGTAGCGCACAAAAACCCATGAAACAGTTGTTAAACACGTTTGTGATTGTTTGTGTGGATTTGAGCAACTTTGCTCGCCCAGATCTTTATTTTTCGGAAGTTTGGTTTGATGATCGAATGTATTTTCGCAAAATACGCAACAACTGTGTACGAAGACGGTAGCAGCACAGTAGACTGTTTGTGACAGTTTCCTTTACACCCAGTGCAAGAAAAAAGGTATTAAGACAAAAAAAAGATAGTCGAGAAAAAGGTATTCGACCTTCAGTGTTGGATTAGTTTATTTTACCCTGCTCGGCACAAATTTTTAAGATATTTAGGGAAACTCCCCTGCAGCAGAGAGAGAGAGAGATATAGTGCAACTGGCTTTTTGTGAGACGGGTTGTACTGGGTTTGGGTCAAGAGTCAGTCTGTTGATTGTTACTCCTTCATAATAGTACATAGGCCTATGACTCGTTAATAACGCCCAAAATTTCGGTTGGGGTGGGACTTGTATTCATTTGTCCCCCCCCCAATATTTTTGTTTCGATTGTTTCAAGAAAATGTTACGGATCTGTTTTATTAAGGATTTATTAAGAAACCCCAAAGAACCCTCTTGTTTAACTGTTTAAAGCGGGTTCAAAACTGGTTTACTGTTGCATTAAAACAATTTTAGCAATTTTCAAAAACTTTTGAAACAGTTAGGCGATCACAAACAGTTTTAACGGCGTTTAAGACCGTCTCAGCCGAAATGTAACCCATTTTCTGCGACATAAAAATCTGTGACGTCATAACTTTCAATATGACGTCATCTGCACAAAAATTACTCCTCCCAGCACGTTTTTGTCTTTGTCAGAACCGAATGATCGACTTTTAACGCTATAGGTATCCCGCTGTCAACAAATATTTTTTCTACATATACTGCCCTTGTGTATGGCGAAATAAAGTAAATTAAAAAAAGATAGTTTGGGTTTTTAGTTGTAATAGTGGACAAACATCTGGGATTGTGCACCTCTACCATAAAATTTGTCAAAATAATGATCCCTATTATAGCACGCATATTTTCACAATTCCAAACTGGAACGCTGCCGGTCAGGCAGCAACATCTTGACTGGAAAAGGCGTACGAAAGCGTGTAAACTTAAATACAACATAACAATAAGCTTGGCGCAAAAGCCATAGTTTTTCANATGGCAGAAAGACTAAGTAGTAGTTACGAATTCAGAATATTAAGGAGTCCTCCATTAAATTTTGACAGACTGCCATATATGGTTCTAAATAACAAAACAACACAGAAGGATCAAATTTTTAACTTTGTGAAGCCCAAATCTATGCCTTCTAGCAGATATCTTGTAACCGATTGACATTTATTTTAACTCAGATAAACGTTTACCTACAAAAGGTTTATAAAACTTTAATGTGAAAAGCTTAAAAGCAGCTAGGCAACTTCTATTTTATGCACTGATCCAATCCTGCCATAAATTTGTGACTGTAAAAGTTTCACAGTCGATGATGGTATTTCAATTTTTCCTCATGTACAGGTGATGTTCCTTTCCTTGTGACTCGATGTTCTGCTTTGAACATTTCAATACATTTATTAAAAGTACATTTATAATTTAACTGCAACCAACGAAACGATGCATCAAGCATTTCATTATTTTTGTGTCGAACTTGCTTTGTATGGGTTTTCAGGTTCTGGCTCCCTCGCATTTAGTATGGTTGTGCTGTAATTTATTTATCAAGAGTTTTCTATTGTGTTCAGGTATTACCCTGATCAGTGTGGATCGCCTTAACCTGCTCAAAATCGCTCCTGGTGGTCATGTTGGTCGGTTCATTATTTGGACTGAAAGTGCCCTGAGGTTAGTTTGTTGTTGCCCTTAACAATGTGCCAATAGGTTTATAATACTCGAGGAAAAGCAAATACAGTTTTAATATGTACGTTTTTTCATGGTGTCATGAAAAATAATGTCCACAAAGTTTTTGCTGATGATGCTTGTCAATTTTTTATTAAAACAAATTGAGTGTGCTAAGTTTTCCAACAATTCTTTTCTTTAACTTTTTAATTTTTTTTTAAAATTTTTGAAAGTGTATTTTATTTGTCAACAGGCGTTTGGACAACATTTATGGTTCATGGAGAAAGCCATCTGTTGAAAAATCCAACTTCAACCTGCCGATGCCAAAAATGACCTGCACTGATTTAAGTAAGATCCTTCAATCTACCGAAGTGAAGTCAGCTCTTCGAGCACCTAAGTAAGTGTTAAAACAAAGAAAAAAAGAATAAATTGTGTACAAAATCTTTGCTTTAAATCATGTGACACTAATCATTATGGGCCCCCTCGTTTATTTTTACTTTGCTTTTTTTACTTTTTCTCCCTTGTAGGTTTGTCTATGCACTTTTGACATGAACTAGTTAAACAATTTAAATGAAAGTTTTACAGCCGGTAGTTATGATCATGGTGTCTGTCTGTCACAGCCCCACTTGTGACCCCACTTGCCCCAAAATAGTAAAACAACATTTCTATGCTGAAATTCACACACCACAACTGAATATTTTCTGCATGTGGTGCTTTACTGTTCATTGAGTGCTTTTAAACTACTTGTTTGAGTTAAAGGAAACTTTAACAGATTGCAGTCAAGGGGTATATGTGTGTGTGTACAGTGTGTCACTAATTTGGTGACCGCAAGTGGTTAACCATACCATGAAAAGCATGTGACCCAAATATTACAGTAAATATACACAATTTTGAAATTGGTTTAAGGTGTATGTGGAATAGCAATGCGTTAAATCCCTTCTAGTTTTTTAATGTTTTGCTGCAGGATGACGTTTTACCACTCTAAAAATGTAGCCCTTGGTTTGGTGACATGCTGTGCAGAGCCATGAATTAGGAAGTTTTGTAACAGTCTGTGTTAAAATAAGCATTTATATTACCATGGCTTCACTTCCTGAAGGGGACACGAATTGTTTTCACTCTTAATTTTTTTATTACAACTTGACCAAGAAAAGTGAAACTGGGTGAAATTCAACAGCTATTAGGTCACGATGTGACAACTTTAGTTTGATGAAACTTTTTTAAGTGTTGAGTTGCATCAAATCTAAATTGTTTTTAAAACATCTGTATATTGGGTTAATATGATTAGTTTGTTTCATCACTATGCCCTGGTGGTTGCCCTGCTGGGCCCTTCAAATGATCAAATTAACAAACACTGCCTGAATAAGTTTACTTTTAATATACTGTTGATGGTTGGTTGGTTGTAAGCAGGGCTAGAAAAAATGAAAATTTCCTGGGAAGCCAACATAAATTTCACGCCAATTTTCGGCAAATTCCCTAAGTTCCTATATGTAACAGGAATATTAAACTAATAGATGTTACAAAAACAAAAAAATTCCCGTGAGTAGGACTAATTTCCCGGGATGGAGCTTCCCCATTTCCCCACTTTTTCCCACCATGGTTGTAAGCATAATTATCAAACTAGTTGCTGCTGTTTTGTACAGTTTATAAAGGTATCCTACAATTTTTGGAATTTGACTAAAAATATGCATAATTTTGTATGTGTGGGGTACAAAATAAAGTAAAACTTTGTATGTGTGGGGTCATGTCCCATTTGTTTCTGTCTGCAAAAAAAATCATGTCATAAAAGGGTCAGGTAACTATGAGACCCAATGTAAAACAATTTGGAAAATAAACATAGTTTTAAAGAAGGTTAGGGTATGTGGAGTGGCAATAGGATGAAAGTCACCCTTCCAGTTTATTGATGGCATTGGTACGCCATGAATATACCCAACATTCAAATGTTCATTCATGCAAAATTTATGCCTTTGATGGTTATCACATTGGGGTAAAAATATATTTTCATTATCAGACGTGGTCTTACTCGTCGTTCAGCGAAGAAGAACCCACTGAAGAACATCCGAGTCATGTTGAAGTTGAATCCAGCAGCTGCTGCTGTGAAACGTGCTGCTATGTTATTGCAGGAAAAACGACTTCGGGAGAAGGCAGAGAAAAATGCCAAAAAAGCATAAACTTTGTGCTTGAAATAAAAATTGTCAAAACCAATGGTGTGATTTATTTTCAAAATATTTTTACAATTTCCAGTATGAACTGATGTGCAGTGCCTTGGCCAGTGAAACATTAGTGTGGGTCAAATATTTTGTAGGTAAACAGATTTTGCTACACCCGGATAAGTGCTCAATTTTTTTTGCAAACATTGTTTGGTGTTTTTTAGCAAATAGTAAAGTTTGTGAGAAGATTTTGGGGGTTGAGGGTGTTGACTGATTTTGGGCCATGAATGCCCCGTTTTTGAATTATTTCTCACTTCAATTCACTGATAATAGCCAAATAAAAAAACAAAACAGTTATGCTCTAACCAAACGAGTCCGATTATTGACTGCCCTTGCTATTTATTTAGATTACCTGTGTAGAGGATTTACATTTCGATCAGTTTGGAACTTATTAAAAAATAAATATTTATTAAAGTCCAGCAAAACAACAGACAAAAACATAAAACCAACACTTTCTATGTAACAACAAGGTTGGGTAAACCAAACACAACCATGTTACACCATGATGCGTCAAGCTTTGTAACAATTTCTTCCATATCTGTTTCTTCCGGCAGAGGTGTATCAACCTCTGGGGTCACCACTGCATTCACACTTTGGTTTCTGGATGGAATCTCTTTTGTAGCACCTTTTTGTTTTGCCTTGGCTTCTTTTCCCACTATAAGTAAGAGTAATTAAACTTGCATCATTATTACCAGGAGAATAGATAAGTTTTGAAATGAGTTAAAACAAACTTAGTTAAAACTGGTAATTGAAGTGGCATTGACACTGATAGCAAAGACTATTGTACAGTCATTTTTGGTTTAATTTTCATTTTTTTAAATGCATACAAGGCAGGAATGTCTATTATGTTTTGTTTTAGGATGCCTGTGCTTGTTTAAGTCAACACACCAACCTAAGTTTTTCAGTCGGATATCTATTCAGGTATAACGAAATAAATTTAACAGCAAAAAAATTACTTGGAGTGACAGGCGTTTCTTGGACAGAAGGTTCTGGCTTTTTTAGTGTTGGATTCAAAATTTTTCTTGCGGCTTGTCCAACCATGACACCATCTTCAAGTATTGATGACATCAGACCTTGCAACTTCACTGCGTTATCTTCAGAAGTTGTATGCCATTGATTCAGGCAAACACAATTCGCTCCACACAAACTTAGAAGCATTGCAGTCTACAACAAAGTGATTGTCTTTTGTAGTTTAACCCTTTTATTGTAATAGAGAGAAGTTCTTGCTGATAACTTACACATGATTAATTTTACCACAAATAACTTCTCTTTAAATGAATTTAATATTCATATATAAGCAAACTCAGCAAATTCTGTCACTTCTGCCCCCTTAGTATTAGTATTACACTTGACAAACATAAGGTATCGTCTTAATGTCTACATCTGCATTCTGTGGTGACTAAATGTTTTACCTGTATCGGTTTTTCAATTGACAACAATGTGTTTGTTTTGTCAACATCCACTTTGCTTTGATTCCTGAAACTCTTGTTGGTTTGTGATTTGTCGATTAGCAGAGCAAGTTGGCAGTCATCCAGATTTAAAGCGATTAGTTTGGAGGGGGGAAACTAAAACCAGGAATCACTTTGTTTAATATTAGTCAAATACCACTAAAGCAGTGGTCGGCAAACTGTGGGCCGCGGCCCAATTGTGGGCCGCCTAGTACTTATTCGTGGGCCGCGGAAACCTTACTTATGTGGGCGCGTGGTGTATAGGAGCTGGATCCTGACACGATGGCGGGGCCAAAACGCGGAGTCGTACTACATTGCACCACATGTAAACAGTGATTATTTCACATGACAAATAAATGTTATGTAGGGATGCATTGTAATGAAACAAACAATAGTTGTTTGACAAAACAAAATAATTGTTATGTAACAAAAAGTCTGAAACACAAGAATTGCAATGCAAAGTGTACACGACATGAATTTAATTGGCGAAACAAACTTATCTCAGTTATCTCGTATTAGTTTGTACGGAACGTTTTATGCTGAGTGGGCCAACAGTTAAGATTACATGGAGAATTTGGGCCTTCATAAAAAAAGTTTGGGGACCACTGCACTAAAGAAATATCATGATGTAAAAGCAGATAGAATATTTAGGAAATAATTAATAAAGGAAACAAATATGCTAAAAGTACTATTTCTTTATTTTGTAATATCTTCAATTTAAAGCTTTAAAAATAAAAAGTTTAATTGTGCTGACCTGCGCAATAAAGCGTTCCATGCCATAAAATATAAATGCAGAACAATCATTCAACATTGCCTCCCATTGACCAACACTGGGAAAACTTTCAGGACCGAAAATACCAGTCCATCGGGGAGTGAAAGATTGTGCATACAACTGCATTAACTGCTTGAATATCTGGGCTGGTTGATATTGTTCAGTCTCAGAACAGTCAGTGTGTGGATCAATGATGTAGTGAACACTTAAAAGTAGATTTGGTGTGAAAATGAAAAGAAGTTACATGATATACAAAAAGTTGGGTCGTGAAGTGGAAGGTGTTAGATACAACATGTTCAGTTATCACTAATGTCTTGGATTTTTCAGTGGATAGGGTTGTTTGAAATAAAGTAGAACCACTTTTAACTCTACTTCAAAAGCACTCATTTCTGGACTTATTTGTCACACATATAGCAGCCACAAACACACCCCATACAA
Source organism: Phallusia fumigata (assembly GCA_008931825.1). NCBI lineage: Eukaryota > Metazoa > Chordata > Ascidiacea > Phlebobranchia > Ascidiidae > Phallusia > Phallusia fumigata. The sequence goes on from QXVZ01031985.1 coordinate 8,626, forward strand.
CATGTTTCTGCTTGTTTTGTGAAACTGTTTTTTCAAGTAGAGTTAAAAGTGGTTCTTCTTTTTTTCGAACAGCTTCGTCCGCTATTACATATTCAGTTTTTCTTCCAGTCAATTTGTTTTTAGATTATTTTACCTGTGGGTATCAATTGATAAACAGCCTGGAGGTAGTTCACGATTCAAAGGAACCATTTTAGCCGCCGGAGTGCCAGCTTTTTTTCCTGCATCCTTCCCAGCTTTTGGGGTTTTGGGAGGTACCTTGGCATCATTCTTCTTCTTCTCAGCAGTAAGAGCAGCCTCCTCAGGATCAACAAACCACCTCCGATGTAACAGCTATGTTTTGCAAAAAACTTCCATTGAGCAACAAATTTTAAGAAAAGTTTTAAAAGTTTGCTAATTTTGACTTTAATAAAATCAAAGACCTGATGCAGTGCTAGACAAAAAGTTACTCATCTTAGCACACACTCCGACTAGGACTGCGTTAGTGGAACTGATAACATTTTAACACAGGCAAAAATTCAACAACGCCAAACTAATGAACCTGGAGTGAGAAGTCCCGACTAACGGCATCAATATGTGGAGTCTGTAGAACTTCTAAAGCCTCCAATGGTAGTTGCATAAGGTGAGGTCCAACAAGCAAAACAACCAACTCTGGTGGAAGGTCACTCAATGACTGGCCACTTTGTAACTAATGTAAAATAGAAAAAGAAATGCTATGTAGCAGAATCTTAATGTCTGTTACCTTATGTGCAGACAAATGCACCTTTTTTGTGAGGTCAATATATTTATCATGAAGACACATACAAAAAGGTTCTAGCAGCAAACAATAAAAAAATCATATTTTTTTAAACAAGTTTGACATACTTATTCACAAATATATAAAGAAAGTGGTTTTACTAGTACTTCTAAACCATTTTTAATTTGTAATCTAAAAAATACCAGCTGTTGTGCGTGACCATCAACTGCATTTATCAGTTTAGATTTAAGTTCTGACGTTATAACTTCTAGGTAGCATTCCATTCCCTCCAATATTTCACTAAATTCCTCCTGTGCACAATAAAACAAGGATTTTTATCACAACAAATTGGTAAAACTCTTGCCCAAGTATAGTACTAAAACTACATTAATGCAACTATTTATTTTACGTTGAAAAAGAATAAAACTATAGTTGCCTGTATTTTCATTTCTTCCATGGCTTGTTCTTCAAGAGCAGTTTCAGATATTGTAACTTCAGCAGCACCCTTCGACAATTGCTGAAGCATTTTTTGGCGCATTGCCAGCTGGGTCCGCTGATATTCACTCTGTAGCAGGAAACTCATCAGTCTCTGCTGATAGTCGCCATGTTTTTCTATCAAATCTTCGAACCTATATGTACAGCGTAAGTGCCTGCATTCTCAAAGTCAAATCAGTAGTCTTACTTTTCACTGTTAACTTGCAACTTCACAACAAAAGCTCTGGAATCGTCAGACGATTGAGTCTGCTTGTCTTTTCCTTTTGACTTGCCGTCTCCAGCAGCTCCACTGGACTTTGGTTTATCCAACATTGCACAGTACAATGTAGACTGGTCGGGTGAATGTTGCATGATCACAATATTGTAAGTTGGTGGGAAATCTTTTAGCAAATCCAGATTGTTGTGTGACTAGAAACAAAATAGTCCATAAATGTGACAACAAGAAACAGAACAACAAAACTAAAAAAGAGTACAGTAGCAAAGAGCCATTGATTTGTGAGCTGCAGACAGTGCACACAGTTACTCTGTAGTTTATTCCCAGTTGTGGCATTGAACAGATCAAATGAGGTATGTTATTTCAGCCTGTTACTCACAACAAACTGCAGTGCCGTAATCTGGCTACACTAGCTGAAACGGCCAATGTCTTGTCACCAGCTACAAAGATAAGATCTTGCAGGTCGAAACGGTGTGCACTGTCTGCAGCTCATAAAAAAGAGTACTTTGACAAAACTAAATTGTTATGAACAAGTTCAATTTCCTGACAAGAATGCAATATGCAAATTTTGTGTTTCAACTACAGCAATATTACAACAAGTCTATCACAGTTAATACATTCACACATGGCAAAGATTCAGAATTATCACATAATTCATTCATGCTTAACACATCAAGCAAAAGACTTAACTTTACTTAAGCCAAGGCAAAGTAAAACCTTGTGGTGTCATCATGCTAAGCAGTTTTTGAACAATTTCACCGAAAGTTTTTTGTGCAATAAAGTTTGGAGCAGAAACATCCACACAGATCATGGTAAATGACATGCATTGCTTTATGACTTACCAGCTGAAGTCTTTTCCATGCCGTAAAGTTTGTAAGCAGAGTGTTTTGTATGTTTTTCCTTAACGCTGATTCTTCAAGACCCGTGCTTATAGAATTTTTCATAAGCCAAGATTCCTACGATAACACATGTTTTGCATATGGTTTTGACAACTTGTGTGACATAAAAGTTGAAAAAACTTGTTCTGAAAGGTGGCAATTGAATTTTGCGACATAACTACTAACCTGGTGCAGAAGGGATGCAAGTTGAGAAGTTGTGGGATCAGATAAAGTACTCATCAACACACTTTGCATCGAGATAGATGCTTCTGCACTCTGATTAACACAAGCAAAAGTAGAATTACTATTTGTAACAAAGGTAAAAAATCACTGAACCAACATTGAGCAGTATAAAAATCTAATAAAACATCAATTCAAAATGGGAGGCTCAGAGGGTTTTATTGATAATTAAAAATGTTTTTTCTCATTGGAGCAAACGTAGCATATTCAAACCTCAGTGGTAAAATACAAACCTGATGCAGAGCCAAATGTAAAGCGGCCAAGTTGGGATCACACTGTGCACAGCACTCAACCATGTCCAGTGATGCCTTACTGACAATTTTCGTGGCTTGTAACTGAAGTGACATGTTAATGCATTGAGAAAGTACTTCCGTTGCATGGCCAAGCAACCTAAGCATAGAGATTTTCTTAGTTTGTGTCCAAACTCTTAGTTAGTTAAACCAAATGATTCGTAAATATAACTACACTGAAAGTTTGATCTAATTTAAAAGAATAGGCTACATTTAATGTTACGTTGGACGAAAGTTGCTGAAGGTTTGTCTATCATGCCTTTAAATTACAGAATTATCTGTCAATGGTTTACATACATTCAGGGTTCTGCAACTTAACAAACTGCAATTAAAAACATCTTCTTGTCTATGTCTATGTAGCACAGTGAGGTAAATTTATTTACAAGCATAGCATATTTAGCTTGACCAGCTTGAAAAGTCTCAAAAACTTGTTACTGAGAAGCAATAGAAAAACACCTTGTAGCAAAAACTGATTGGCCCATAACATTGTTAATCTTCTCTGTTAGTTTTTGATGTTGTCTTGAGGTAAAGTAATCATCCTGAGGTGTTTCATCAACTAAATAATACATGAAGACATTGTAAAGAAAAACGACAAACATTTTTTTGGCAGTCCCATACAAAATTTGTCAGAAAATTCTTACTCTCAACACTGGAGGAAACATTTTCTATGCTGGTCTGTGATTGAAGTTGCTCGATAATTTGTTTTATTCCAAGTTGCTCAACATTCCATTGATTTTCAGGATGGTCTGGTTGACCACTTTCTCCCAACAGTCGCAAACCATGTCCAAACAAATACAACCATCTACATCTAAAAAAGAGGCACATATCTACAAATTAGACAATTGTTCGAAAGAGAGAACCATTTTGGAAAAACCTACAAATAATATATGTTCTTAACTGAACTAAGTTATAAGAAATGTTCTAATTGTGTCACATAGCAATAAAAAAAACATCTAGTTTTTATTGTCTGGTTAGTAATGACTTAAAAATCTACACCTCATTGTATGGTGATTTGGCAAACTGGTGTGGAGCATATTCAGCAAACCAAATGCTTTCAAAACAAATGTTGACTTTGCTGATATCCAAGATTGTTCAGTTTGATCTTGATCATCGTTGATTTCACCGACATAATCCTCTACTATTCGTTGGAGGGCATCTAAAATATACATATTACTGAGTTCCACTTGAATTGTTATCAGTGGTTGGAATAGTGCAATTTATATGTATTGTTCAGTTATTACTATTTGTTGTTTTTAAAACTTTTACTAAAATGCTGGGCCTACAAGAGGCACCATACACATATTTTGTCCAACAAGGCAGAGACTAAAAAAGTCTGACCCATTGTGGAACTCACACAAAGACAAAAGCCTACCAGGGACATGTATTTGGGATTTGAGACCCTACTGAAAATTTAATCATGGACACCAGTGCCTTTGGTTGCACAGTGTTTGTGGGTCTTGTGATTAAGTTTTTAAATTTAACTCGCTGTTAAAAATAAAATGAGGTTAAATTACCATTAGTTAGATTAAGTTTTCATCAATTAACAGTTTAAAAAAATGATAGTGCAACAAAACAACAAACTTTTTGTTTGATCAATGATTTAGAATGCATAATTGACACTCAGTGTCCAACCTAGTATGTTCGGTGCATATGTGACACTTCAAGGATAACTGTTTGTTACAACTGTAATTCTAAAACTTCATCTGCCTTTAGAATTCCTGTAATGTCACCAGCTGCACTGATAAGACCTTACAGGTCGAAACAGTGTGCACTGTCTGCAGCTCTCAAAATCATTATTAGCTTTTTGCTCTAATATTTTTTTGCCCATTTTTAGTACAAACAGCTGCACCTAAACCTACCTCAAATCTGTCAGCTACATTTACTTTTGCCACCTAGGTTGTAGCCTGGTAAAGTCTGCTGTTAGAAAAAATCTCAAAGCACCTTTTTCAGCTTCTTTTGCTTTGGCAACTCTTTCTTCCCCCGATGAGAGCTGGAAGGCTTCCAGCAAAGTTTCAACCAAGTGAAGTTGAAGGTTTATTAATTCACGATGGACAGGAAGGCTGACTTGTTTGTCTGTCTCCATTGGTAGAATGGAACTGCAAGCAACAAATAAATTGTATGCATCTTAGTTTTGTTATTCAACATACAAAAATAGAAATGATCCTTTTTTTTGAATTTACATGCCAACAACTTACATGCATATGTTGGTGAGGTTGTCAACACTGTTGCTAAGAATTTGAATGGCTTTGAGCAAATACACATGTTTCAGATATTGATTAGTTTTGGATAATCGCACTAGTACATCAGCATGCTCCTGTAACAAGAAAAAGACATTTTATTTCTTCAATCTACAATAAAATATATTTTCTATTGATCTGAACCTAAAAGACTTATATCAGATTCACTGTTAAACAGCTTGTTCTGTGACAGTTTTACTGACACATCTTTTTTGGGATTTTTTGAGTGGTGACATTAAATTTAACCATATACAAAGGATGCCAACATGGGCTACTATGATTACATCTATCTGAAAATAATATACTAAGTATAGTGACAAGTAACCCTTTTCTCAGGTAGCATAAGTTTTGTAAAATTTAGGAAACATACTTACAATATGAATGGCAGCAAGATCCCTGTGAAATCCAAGACTTTGCAGGATGTCTTCCATTTGTTCCAGTTTCTTTAGCAACCCTGAAACTTGCCGTGTTTGGTTCTTGAGGCGCAACAAGAGTGATCGAGCATTTAGCATTGCTTTCATAAAACCTAAAGAAAATAACAATAAAAATAAGCCTGATTTCGTGTTTACAAAGATAGATCGATTGGTGCATACGACAAAATAGTTTTGTTTAATACCAGTGGTTGAAGATTTTGTTGGTCTCATATCAGCTAGGCTAGCAATACATTCCACAGATGTTTTAATAATTTTCGCGATTTTCTGAACATCTTCTGGTGATTGATCTTGGTTTAACTCAATTGCATCTGTCAGCAAGCAAATATTTTTCTGCAAATAAAAGTAAGCTAAAAACTTTGTTTTGAACCAATCTTGGCAATAAATCACACACTTTTTAAAGTACCCAGTTTCCCAATCATGGGTTTCAGCAATCACTACATAAACTAGAAGGGTGGCTTACCATATATAGACATTCTATATACACTATTACCCGATATTAAAAGATGATATATTCCCCACATTATATTACATTGGGTCCTATAGTTACCTGCACTGTTTATGACATGATTGTTTCTGCAGGCAGAATCATATGGGTCCCCACACATGCAAAGTTCTACATTGTGCGTTTTTTGAAATGCATGTCTAGGCTATAGGTATAAACAAAGCAATCAGTGCCCTACAATGGCATGTTCTTCGAACTGTGTAAATTACATCCAATTTGGACATTGTTTAATAATTTTACCCATTTTAGGGGGNTAAATAAATTGCCCAGACCGAATACCGAATACGTTATTTTTTTCGTTCCGTTCCGGTATGAAACACTGATTTAAAGAATGTAACTGGCATCTTAAATTCCATTGTTAAGCAACCCATCAATCAACATACTTTTGTAGATTGACAAAAATTCTGTGTTTTTTATTCAGAACAATAGAAAGATTATATTCAGCAAAAATAACCAACCAACCTGTTTGGAGGATGTTTGCTCGGACTCTGTCAAGAAACTTTCAATTGAGTTTTCCCATTGCTCAGCAGCCGTGTACAGATGAAGTTCATAACAAACAATAATCTACAAATTGCAAATATCATCAGAAGAAAGTAGCAAAAAAACTTGTAAACATTACATACCTGTCGGATATTTATCAGTTGTGTCCAACTCGAACTTTGCAAAATGCATTGAGTGATTACTCCAGCCAAAGCCAATACTGGAAGTGCAAGTTGGTTCAATGCGCAATCTCGTAGGTAGTCAGACAATTTCTAAACAGTGATTTGTCTTAAAACGGTACTAGACCTCAAGACACACTCCTGTCTTTTATCAAACTATTAAAAACGTTTGCAAAAAATGCTTTGGATCACAGGAACATTACATCAGTTGCCAAGATTTTGTAAGAAATGAAGAACACACAAAACAGGGCTAATTACCAGCAAATGGAACACTGTCATCCCCGCACAAGTTATAGTTAGTTTATTTATTCCACAGTCACTTGTGTCATATAAAAACGCCTGTTTGATTTCATCAGGAGGTTCGTATGTCGCCCAATCAGATGTTGAGACAGGAATTGCTTCTGGGGCACCTTTTTGTGACAGAAACGAATTCTCATTACATGCTTAAACAAGAAAATGTGTGCAAGTATCAGTATTTTTTATTGGCATGTTTGCTTGTTTTTGTTTTGTTTCTATCCTCCACGGTTAGCAATGTCTAAATGGTTCATGACTTTTATTTACATGAATTTGTGATTCTTTTCTCTTCATTTTGGTAGTTATTGCCCGTTTTTTTATTCAGGTTGGTTTTAACTCCAAACAAATCCTGCTGTCTTACTACTGTGCTAATTAAAATGATTTTTTTTCATGAATTCTCCTATTTTATCTGGAAAAATATAATACCCAATTTGTTAAACATAAAAAACCCTGATATAAGGTGTGGTTGTTTTCTTAGTTATGTTGTACTTTGTTGTATCTTATGTTGTAAATTTGCTCTAATTCTAGTTATCTGGATAGCCCTTTGAACTGACAAATAGTGGCCAAACAAAGTAGGCTGGGTAAACAAGATTCGATTGTATGCTAGGAAACAACCTTTTAAGGCGTGCCCATTTTAACAAAATTGGCCATAGAAGCTTTTGATTAAATTGTTTTTCTTGTGCTTACTACATTTAGAACATTATTGTCATAAAGATTTAATTTAAAAACAACCTTTTCTTTTGGCTTTTTCTTTCACTGGGGGTGCTGCAGGTGTTTTCTTCTTAGCCGACGCTTTTCTGCCGTCTTCTAAGTTTGTGTCACTTTTTGGAAGATTTTTCATTACTGAACCAGCTGATGTGAGGGCAATTTTCCATAACCTTTATGTAACACACTTATATTGCATGCTGAAAATTTTATCACTACCAAGGCTATAAAAAGTTTGATAAACAATTCACTATTTACATTCAGGACCAGACAAACTAAATTACAAGAACCCGAAGTTGGCAGATATGGTTATGCTAATGAAAAGGTTAAATTTATCAAATTTCATCCATAGATAGGATAAAATGACTGCCCGACTAAACCCAATGAGATTTAACATGCAAGGCATCTATTTATTACTCATATTTGGCAATATCTAAATTAAAATACCAGCCCCGCATAAACCAAATGTTTAATTACCCTGGTAAAGAAACTCAACCTTATATTTTACAAATGTCATCTGAAAGCATTAAAGCATCGGAATTGCCAACCCATTCCTACAATTACAATGTACTCCTACCTCATCACAAAGCTGTATGCCAACATGCAAAACTTTTGATGATCATTTGATCCGATCCCGCTGATAGTCGCCATCATCACATGACCTCGGATTAAACCTAAAAGTTTGTGTTTGAAACATAATCAAGAAGCAGGTCAAGTATTTACTAACCTTCCAGTTGGCGAGTACTTTGCAGATTTTCAATTTTTATGTTGTCATCATCTGCTGGAGGAACGCCAATGATTATTTCTCGCTCGACTGGAACATGTTGTCGTGCTTCCTCTTCTTTCACTTTTTCATCTGAGTTCTACAGACAAACTGTTCAAACAGTTGGAAACAAATCTCAAGCTTAACTTGGTTCAGCATGAACTGTTTTGATACTGGGCTAAAAAGTTACTAAGTATCAACAGATTTATACTAACAAATGGTCTAGAAAAGCTGGTAGGATTTGGCAAACACATTTTAGGAAACCAGAGCAAAAAACTAAAATCAAAACAAATTAAATGTGAGTTGATGTAATATTAACAGCTAAAATCTAAGAAAAAATTAAATGTCAATTCTGATATTGTCATGAGAGTTCATACATGTTGGTTATGTCTTTTAATTTGTAATACTGTTTTTCCTGACAAGACGCATGTTTAGGATCAATATGTTTTGAAATAAAGAGGGAATTTCATGTCCTCATAATGTAAAAAGCTTTTTAAAATATACTAGGTTTATGGTTTTTTGATAATGGTGGCCAAATCTTTAAATCTTGACCACATAAAGAACCTTTCGAAAAATTACCAAAAACTTTTTGACACAAACCTTTTGTCTTGTGCTTGGTTGAGATTTCTCTTGCTTTGGAACCGACTGTTTGGATTCAACCCGACTAGTTGCCTGTGCCCGTGATGCTGGTTTTCCACCCTTTCCTTTCTTCCCTTTACCTTTTTCTACTTGCTTTTCCTCCAACACTTCAACATGAAACTTCATGCTCATGAGAATATCACAAGCCCACTCAATCACGTTCACTGAATCTGCATTAAACAATAATGCAAAGATGTAACGTTCTTAGGGACACCTATCACAGACTGTAATTGTAAACTGATCACAAGTCATTAAAAACTGCTAGGTCATTGAAATAGGTATATACTGCTTAAATTGCAATTAAAGATATTGATAATTTATTGAGCATGTGATTATGATAACCACCTTGGAAACTTTTTAAAAAGTCGTTCTAAATAGGCACAGGCATACTTTTATTGACCAATATTTTAAAAGCAAAAAATATTTGATTACCTTTTTGATTAGTGTTTTAAATATTTTTAGCTAGTTTTAGCAATTAATACATTGATTACATAAAGCCAAACCAATTGTAGTTTGCGCGATTTAATTTATAATTGGGTGCGACTTTTCTCAGTGCAACTAAGTTAAATTTTATAAAATATATTGCAGAAACATGAACCTTCATTTCTGAATTCATTGCTATACATCCAGGTTGAAAGTTCGAGTAAGTATTCGAACTTTTGCCATCGAGTTTCTTCAGAATGTAAAGCTTCAATAGATTTTTGAAAAGCCATTAATTGTTCGAGAGTATTGCAAGAACACAATGCAACACGATGCCACATATGTGACACATAGTCTTCTGATTCATCCTGTAATACAAAATTTATGTTAAATATATCATTATTTGAAAAAAATGACCCAGGTAATAGGGTTAGCTAACAAATCCTTCAAAGCCAAATTGTTTTGCTTGCACCTGTTTAATAGTTTCATGTATAAGTTTTTTGAGCTTGTGTTGGTTACAAGTTAATATTTTAAATCTCCGGCTATAGAAGGGGTAAAGTTCCAACGATTGAAATGTTGAAATGCAAAAAAAAATACAGAAGAAAACATCTACTGCATACTACCAAAAACATTAATTCATTAGGGATGTTTACAGTCAATGGGTGGCTAATCCAAAATAGTTGCTTAGCAAAACAACAAAGAAGCAATTTTAAAATTTTTAATCGTCCCCATGCCAAAACAATTTCAGTAGTCCCATTCACAAGGTATAAAATATTTGTCAGTGAAATGCCTTAACTAGCAAGAAAACTGCTTTTTACACCATAATATCAATGTAATTATGCAATCAATGACAACTAACTTTTTGCTGACACTGGAAGACCACATGGTGATACTCTCATGACTTGTAGTATATTTGTATTTTACTATTTATTATTGTGGTAACTGTGTGGCTCACTATTAGTTACATTTATAGGATACTAGCGAATTAAATTGGTGCTACTGTATTATTCAGATCAATGCAGTGCAAATGAAATGCTCATGTTGTAACACTGTTGTGAACAAAAAATTACAACTAAAAATGGCAAATTTGACTTCTTGAACTGGTTACGTTTAAATATATTTTAAATATTCCTTTCTGAACATCCCCACATGCCACAATATGCATAAAGTTATTTTACAAAACATAAAGGAATACCCTAAATTTGGCAATATCCATTTGAACATTCTTTCCAAGTTTAGCTTTCACAATAACTCTGTGTTTGAACAACAGCAATCGATGTTTGGTCCGTGGCATGTGATGCAATGCTCGGTCCATTACCACCAGACCTTCCTCCCATTCACCCTGTGTGCAAAAAATATCTGTAAGTTAGAAATATTTTTTATGTTCAAAATTCAAATAAATGTTTTTTTTTCAAATCATAAAAAAGTTATCACTAAAGCTCTAGTGCTTAACAAAGCTATCAAGACACAGTAATAATCTACTCTATATTCTGGTAAAATTTCATTCTGTTTTGACATTGTTCAGTAATTCGACACATGGGGGTCCAGTTGCGTAACTTCTGCGGCTATGGAACCTAAAACTTTTCCAAATATCAAGAATTTGTTTGTTATAAATTTAAAGCTACTGAACTGTGGGTTGTTTGAACATCTTTGTTTATCAACTTATCATTACTTTACTGTTGTGCTATAACATCGAGCATCAAAATGGTCAACCCTTGCCCTGTGTTCTAAGGTACTGGCTCTGTACAGCTATCCCTACAGATGCAAGTTTACTAAAAAGACAGACTAAAATCTTGTTGAGCATTTTCACAGTTGCCAAACATTTTGAAACAAGAGGACAAACCATGACATAGAAAAGTTTTAGTTTAATACCTTGTCGGCATACGTTTGAAAGAGCACCCCATACATAGCTGCTCTCAAAGTTCTGTCATCTGATGGGTCTCCTAATGACACACCAACACTTTGTTTAGGAGAACTTGTGTCCAGTGTTTCGTTTTCAACAACTTTTACCACACCTTTGCTGACACTTACTTCCTGCGATATAAAGCAGACGCATTTAAAAAGAGTTAATTAAAAAAATGTTTTAGTTCATTAAATTGTTATGTCAAACTTTTTCTTGTAAAATCAACTAAAACTTAAATTCATATCATTTTAAACCAATATTTCATTATTAGTGTACCCTGGAAAAGAAATAAGAAAATACTTGAAATTAAATGAAAAAAAATTAAATGGAGTGAAAACATTTTTATTGTGCAGAACGTTTTAATTTATGTGTTAATTTAACCTCTGTTTCATCTGGATATTGGACGGAAGCAGCAGTGTGGAATATTGACTGCAGAAGAAGTTCCAGTGGTTGTCTCAGTAGTTCCCTTTCAAGAGGTGAAGGTATGAAGGGCAACGCTGCATTCCACCAACGCCGACTTGATGCCATTACAAGTGTAAAGTTTCCTGCCCTCTCAGCAAACTGGGTACTGAAATAATACCATTGAAAAACATTTTGCAAAAGTTTTGGAAAAGGCTTTGCATGCAAGCAAGACAAAGGCAAGAAAAGAAAATGTAAAGAAGGTATTAAACACTAAAATACATTTTGCTCTTAAGGCAACATTCGTAATATTTTTTACACAAAGACAAATTAAAAACAGCAAAATAAAACTGTTTATTACCAAAGCAACAATCACTGACAAAAATGCTTTAAAAACAATGAACAGTTGGAAATTTACAGATGTTTATTTGCAAGAAAGATTGTAAAACACGACATGTAGAATACCTAATGAACTTAAACCAATTTACCTGTTTACGAAACTCCTCATAGCTTGTCTTCTTGCTGGGGGGTTGGCAGCACAAGTGTCCATAAGACTCTCACCCAGGATACAAGATGCATACGAAAGCATCTCCAAAGCTACTGTTTGTTTATGCCTAAGTTACAAACAAACATTTCAATGTAAAGTAATTACTAGGGATGGGCCAAAACTGCAAGTGTTCTGTTCGGTCGAGCACTGAGCATCTCATGTTAACGCTCGGTGCTTGGTCGAGCACGCTCGGTATATTGTGACGTCACAAACATTCCCATTTACACTGTAGTTTTTTACTTTTTTAAGGTCCCTTATCTAGCCACCAGAGACGTAGCGGTCCCTTCTGCATAACATGTGAGGCAAGCCAATGCTAAGTAAAAACTACACCCATTTTTTTAGTAACAACAGCAGCGCAGACTCTGATGTCATGTCAGACGCTAAGAAATATGCCCACACACTAAAAACACAAGACTACTCTGTACAACCTACTTGTTGTACATTATTGTGCAATAAGCAAGTAATCAATTCGTAGTGCGGTTTCCCAGTAATTGCGTAGTTTTAACTTTAGTTTAGAATTAGAATTTTTTGTCTAATGCTCGGCTCAGTTCTTGCGACTGCTCGGCCGAGCCCCGAGCATCAAAAATTGCGACGCTCGGTACCAAGTACCCGGGTTCTGGCTCGGTTCGGCCCATCCCTAGTAATTACAAAACCAATGGTAAAATCTAGGTTACTTTTCTGCTGTCTTGGCAGATTTTTTGGACTTCTTTACAGCTGTGGTTTCCAGTGATAGAGCCTTAGCTGTGCATCTAACAACAAGAGGATGACTTTTCTGAATCCTTGAGAGTTGTGCCAATCTCGACCAAACTTCCAGTTCAACTCCAGCATCATCCCATCTGCAATCATCCACCATGTCACACACCTAACATGCAAAATGTTAATGGAAGTGTTGTTTATAATTATTAACATAAACCAAAGGTGTATTTATATTTAGAAAAACTTTTAAGCTATCTAAAGTATTGCACAAACAAAATATAGTTTTTTTAATCTTTTAGTAAGTTACCTACATACATTCTAACCTCCCCAGGCTAAAGCAAAATAATCTAAAATCTTATGATAAAAAGTGAAAATAAAAATGCAAAAATATTTGCAAGCCTTCTAAAAAAGTAATGTTTCAGAGCACATCTACCTCGGATATTTCTGGGACAGTGAACTCCATCATTCCGTTTTTGTTCAGTGCAATCATTTCCAATGTTATTAGAGATTTTGTCATGTCTCGCTGGTCTGCCAGTTTCTGCAAGTGTAAAATATTAGTACTTGGTTTTGCTTCTTTTGAAATGTTAAAAGGTTAACAGGTGAACATTTTTCATGCATACTTTTTTAAAAACAGACAACAACAAAATATCAGAATAAAAAGCAACCTCATTTTCAACTCCAAATCCAGGAGCAATTTGTTGCTGCAAAAGTTGTTTGACTTTGACCCATGTTGATAGAAGTTGATGTCGAACAGCCGTCGGGACAACATCAACTGCTTTTGATCCATTGGTGATGTTCAGTCCGTACTCACATACCTGGATAAAGTTTGGGAAACGTAAAGTTCTCTATACCAGGTTCAATGCATAGCAGATTATCACTTACAAAAAGGAACAAAAATGTACAATGTTTTCGTGGATTGGCTAAAAGTGCAAATGTTTTGTTGGGCGAAGCACTAACTGTCTCACCCAAGTACTAAATTTTTGGCCAATCATGCTTGAAGTATGATACAGATAAACATATGATGTAGCAAAAAAACAGTCGTTGTATGTTTTGTTTTTAAACTATGTTCGTGTGTTTACCCTTCATAAATGTAAGTTCGCATGATAAAACTCACTAGGTACAGTAAAAAAAGGTTAAATCACTCTTATGTCATACATTAGACATGTTTAACCTACGATTGTGAAATGTTCATCAGGTTTTCATGCGGCCCCTAGCTTCAAATGCTCGGTACTGTGTAATCGTGTATTGGTTCAGTTTGGCCCATTTCTAAAGGTCATATTTACCTCCAATGCTTTCTTCAAATCATCCAATCCCTCTGGATCCACAGCCAAAGCGTTGGCAGTTCCTGGGGTAGCATTAGCACCTGTTCCCTTGCCTCCTGTCTTCTTGCGAGATGTGTCTTTCGTAGCTGTAGTGGCAGCAGTTTGGGCAACTGCCTGGCTCTCTACAGGAGACTTTTTTGGAATCCATGGAGTTATCATGCCCTTTGCTATGACATCGCAAATTCTTACCAGCAAAGTTGCCTCACTGTAATATAAAGCACATGATTTTTTTGTAGTTAATTGGTTGTTTGTTCGATTTTTGAAAAGGTTCTAAGTTACCATTTTCCCTGAAACAAACAAACAACTTTTTTTCACAAAAAAAACATTTTTTTAAATTTTGTCAGATGACAAGTTGTCAGTTTGTGTTGGTACCTACATGTTTGAATCACATAACATTCTAGCACACACTCATACTTGCTGTTCACTTTGTAACCAAAGGCCAGCATATGTGCATGAAGATTTAGACAAGTTGAATCTAAATTTGATATGTATTCCTGAACATCTATTGCCTATTGTATGGCACAGATGTTTGTTGCGTTAACAGGACCTAGCCACAACCTTTCTCTAGCATAAAAAATTGCAATCACAATACAAAACTGGACATAATACCAAAGTTACTTAAAATATGTGACAAATTAGAATGTTTGTGAGTTTTAGTTTTTCCAAAAATGTATGACAGGTGAGTATTGCATAACTGCACAAAAATACCTTGAATGGCCGATTTCCTGCATTCCAAAGAGTAACTTGTCAAAGGTTTGAACAAGCTCTGTATACTTGTGATCTACCAGTAAATGGTTGTTGTAGTTCCAAATATATGCAGATCCACTGCAAATCAGCCAAGTTTCCTCCAACTCAATTCCAAGTTCTGTAATAACCAAGTTATGTAAGTTGTACCAAAAATTGACATCACATTGAATTTGATAGTGATTTCAAATAGGAAAAATATATATTGTCTATCTTTCATCAGAAAAGGTCGTGAGAAAATAGGTTGTGTAAAATCATTTTACCAACAGCTCGAAGAAAAGCATTGGTGGCTTGATGGTTAATGTCATGAATCCAATCAGTGTATTCTGCCCACTCTGGTTCTTCTTCCGGCTTCTTATACTCATGACCTTTTGGTCGCTGGCGAGTATCGACTGGGGCTGTAGGACTCTCGTTTAACTTCAATCCCTCACATTGTAGTAAGTGAATAAAAGCCTTCAAGGAACAACACAACATGTCACATCACTCAATGATATTTAATGTCATGCATTTCAGCTAAAATTGAACTATTCTCTGTCAAAAATATACTGGCCCAAATAGTTCTTAAAAGTGACATGCTTTATTTTTGCCAAAATGTTTGATAAATAAAGCATGTTGCTTTTAAGAACTATTTGGGCGAGTATATTTTTGATAAGAGTTATGAACAGGTCCGTGTTTAGTGTTGAACTATTCTAGTTTAGTAGCCATGGCAGAAAAAAGTGGGGAAACGGGGCAGTTCCTTCCCAGGAAATCGGTCCCACTCGCGGAAATTTTTGACTGTTTGTGTAATAAATGAACACAAACATAAAAAATAAACATGTGGTGGAATAACGCACCTGTCCCAGGAATAACAAATTAGGGGATTTACCGAAAACCGGCGGGAAATTTTTGTTGGCTTCCTGGGAAATTTTTCTAGCCCTGTTAGTAACCAACATTTACTTCACTTTAAGAAGCTTACCTCTCCCTTAACAAAATAAACCTCTGCAAGCATGCGAAGCAAGTCTGAATCTTGAATTGTTGATTCTGTTCCACTATCACTATCAGGAACTGGTGTTTTCTGACCAACAGATGAACTATCTGCAGTTCCTGGTGCACGAACCTGTGAGTCACTGGTTCGCTTCTCCCTTGAAGATTCTGTTCCATCTGGAAAAGTTACTTCTTTAAAAATGAAGCATTTTATACAGTTTCCCCACTTTTATTTGAAGTAAAAACTTTGTTGTAAAAGGATAGTAATTTCCATTTTAATTGATACAAGTAATTAGGCACTAAAAGCTAATATTGCCGCAATTTCTGGAAGGGGAAACATTTTGTTTTCAACAAACATATTTATCAAAGTCATATAGAATTGTATTGTATTAAATTTCATTTCTGTCCATTAAATCATAATCAATTTCATGAAATATTTCCGTAACAGTGCAAAAACGGGAAACGTCTGGAAAAACTTTGCTGTCTAAAACAGGTCATGATAAACAAAAACATACAATTATTATGATTTAATTTGTGGCTTGCTGGAAATTTTATACTTTTAGTTGTAATACATATAAAACACAATATCGATACCCTTTGGCTTTACTTTCCATCTTCC
>QXVZ01031986.1:0-28082 GCA_008931825.1 Phallusia fumigata
AAACATAACTGCATCTATACATGTATCTAAAAAAATTCTGAATTTTTAGGTTATTGTACCCTTGCCTACTGAACAACCCCTTTGTGTGGCATTGTATGATTTTGAGTCGAAAAATGAAGCTAAAGACCGGGATTGTTTGACCTTTGCCAAGGTTGGAATACCAGAATAAAGTGACTGACTTCTAAACTTTCATGACTTCATGAGGAAAATTTATAAAAAGTGATCCACATCTTAAATTTTCTAGATTTATGCCAAAGACGAACTGTAAAATTTTCAAAAATTCTGTGAGATATTTAAAACTAACAAACATGTTTTTGAAAACATGTGATTTGTTCAGTTGTGTACAGCTTGTGTGATACTGTGTGACAAAACTTTATTATTACAGTTTAAAAAAATTAACTAAGATATAACTTGTAAAATCAGGTTTGGATAATATTTTCAGAATGAAAAGATTGTTGCTATCAGGAGGGTGGATGAAAACTGGGCAGAAGGTGTTTGCAAAGACAAAATTGGTATTTTTCCTCTTTCATTCGTGAAGGTGAGACAGTTGGATGATTGAAAATATTGATGCACTGAAGTTTCAGTTGGCGGAAACATATCAGCTGAATATGTATACCCATAATGTTACGTTTTTGCCCAAAATTTTGTTNGATAATATTTTCAGAATGAAAAGATTGTTGCTATCAGGAGGGTGGATGAAAACTGGGCAGAAGGTGTTTGCAAAGACAAAATTGGTATTTTTCCTCTTTCATTCGTGAAGGTGAGACAGTTGGATGATTGAAAATATTGATGCACTGAAGTTTCAGTTGGCGGAAACATATCAGCTGAATATGTATACCCATAATGTTACGTTTTTGCCCAAAATTTTGTTGTACATTTTAGAACCGCCAACCTGCCACCTTGTCAGTAACAGGTTAGAAAGTATGAAAAGTATTTACCAGGCCAGATTCTGTTGGATTTATTTTTTTGACCAAATATTCAGCTTTGCATTGAACTTTTATGTCAGTCTGGTACTTTACTAATTTCTAATGGTCAATGTAACAGCAACATGAATGTNATTCTGTTGGATTTATTTTTTTGACCAAATATTCAGCTTCGCATTGAACTTTTATGTCAGTTTGGTACTTTACTAATTTCTAATGCTCAATGTAACAGCAACATGAGTGTAGAATTTATTTATTGACAGGAAGTAATCATGGTGCATTACTTCCTTTAATTAACTCAATTGCTCGTCATCAGCTTAAAGGGGCTTATCTTGTTGTAATAACCCCCATTTTTGCAGTTAAATGATGAGGCGAAGAAACTCCTTGATATTAAAGACCAACCATCAGTGGAGAGCAATGACAACATTCGACCGAATCCCCAAAGATCAGTGAGTGGTGGAGCTGCTGCACGGAGAATCATAAGCAATAAGCAAGGACAAAAACAAACTAAAAAAAGACATTCCTTTCCCACTTTTCATGCAGGTACTTTGATTGTTTGCCCCAATACCAATGCAGTGGTCAGAGAATCATAGGATACAATAACTTTATTTTTACCTGCTAAATTCAGGGCAGCTTGTATAAGTTGTGCTAAATACTGAAATGGAATCTGACTAAGAATAGTTTGTTACAGGTGAACACAGAAAGCCATGCATTTTTAATTTGTTCAATAAAATATACTTTAGCTTCACGCTTTTTGTCATACATATCCCAAATTACATGCAAAAGCTAATTAACGCAGTGGGGCATTTAATAATTACCTTGACCAATCTGGTTCAACAAAGAAACTTGCACATCAAAAATATTAGCTTGACCCCTAAAAAGTTGACCTGCCCTGAAAAAGTTGGTTTAAGCCCAAATAATTAACTAAAAGCATCAAATGTGATACTTTCAAAAAGTGAAAAATTATATTTCTCAAAGGGAAAGCAAAAGATGGTGAACCAACGACTTCACATCGTCACTCCATGGAAATCCTTGACACTGTTGACACATCACTTGTCATGCCGACCAACAATTCTGCCATTATGGCAACAACCAGCCTATCTGCACCATCCACTGCCTCTGCAGCACCAGCATTGAATGCTGGTGAACTTGTTGTCCGTTTGCGACAAAAACGACCGACAGAAATTAGTGTTCCACCCACAGTAACACCAACTGAACATACTAAGCTCCCTGTCCTATGCAAAATGGATCCAAACAAATTACCTGCTGCTAGAAGTTCTTCGGAGGGAAATAGACCGTCACGCAATGTAAGAAACACTTTCCGAAAAAATTTCATGATTATCTAATGCAAATACTTATTTGAATTTATTTTACACACACATAATTAGTATGCAGGAATAAAAAAAATTATTTTGAACAATATGTTGCTTTTTCTTCAGTTTCCAAAAACTTAAGAAACTTTACTAACATCACTGTTATCAATAAATTTTTGAATGTCCAGTTAGTAAGCCCAAAACTGCAGATAATTACTTATATGTTGCTCCTTGGTAAAGCTGGTAAGCTAGTTTACATTTAAATATGCAAAAAATGCAAATTTTTCCTACAAATGGTTTTTAGTTGCCGTTAATGAAGCATTTGTTGATCTTTTATTTTTGTGATTTGTCCTAAAAGCAAAACTGTTTGTAAGTTATGAACCTTAAATTTGCAAGAATAAGTTTTGAAGTTTCATTAAACTGATACTAAAACTTTTTTTAAACACTGTATTGGGCCCAAACATAAATGAATGATGTCATTACAGGAAAACACATCATCCACAGATCGCTCGAAACTAACGGATCGTCAAACCCCAAGAGCGTCAAACACAGCCAGAATTTTGGCAGCTGCAAAAATGTAAGCAGATTGTTTTTAGTGCTCTTTACTCAGTGACATATGACCAGAAATAATTGGTTTTTCTATTGATTTATTTTTAAATTATTCTTCCATATAATCCTATGACAAAGACCTACAGGGTAATTCCACAATGGCAATTGTTTTGTCATGAGCGTATGCTCATTACTGGCAATCAATACTTATGTGCAAATCTAATCTTAGTTCCATGTGTAGTAATTATTTGCTGGTACGAATTAAAGCTGCTTAGAAAAATGGTTTGTGGTATTTAAATAAGTAACAACAACAGATGACAGGATAATATGATTCAAATTGTTGGTCAAGTCTGAACTAAGCCTTGACTTAATGTTCTTTTTTCAGCAAAATCAATATAGACACTTTTTTGCTATGCAAGAAATAAAATAAAACACACAGTTTGTGCACAACATTTCACATTTCTGCATAAAATCCAAATTTGAAAATATTTTAATCCATTTCAAAGGAGTGGTTACTTTTAGGGTCATAGCCACCTATTCATACAAGGCAGCAAAACCAGATGAGTTGGAACTTATTAAAGGGGATTCCTATCAACTGACCGAAGTCTGCAATGATGGTTGGTGCCGGGGTCGTCACATCATTTCTGGCAAAGTTGGAGTATTTCCTGGCAATTATGTGAAACCCCTTACATCAGTTCCTGTTACTAGGTACTTTTTGTGATTTTTTTCTTCTCAGCTTGATACATCTGACTAGAAAACTTACAATGTTTACTTTTTTCCATACAAATTGTTTTCTTATTTAAAGATTTTACTTTGTGTTTAGGTTGTGGTAAAATGACAAAACAATAGAATCACACAATGCACAAAAATTATAAGAAAGCATATAAAATCCATTTGTAGGCTATTTTATGCACTTTTATTTTTAATTTATTTTTGTAAGTTTAAAGTATTATTACATAACAAACCTAATCTTTGGTACAATTCTAACTTATCTCTCATATGGTTGTGTGTTTATTCTGTCACAACAAAAATGTAGCACCTGTAAACAAAGTTTTTCTCGATGTCAGAACTTCGCCGGTCGCAACTCGTTCCTCATCAGGATCTGTTTCATCCTCTTCCTCGTCATCCTCATCCCCTTCACAACCTCCAAGACACTCAGTAAGAAACAAAAAGAGGCCTTTTTATGCATACTTTTCACTTATTTCACATACCATAGAGCAGTGATTCTCAAAGTGTGGTCCGCAGACCGCTAGTGGTCCGCCATCCCATCATAGTGGTCTGCGAAGATGACGCAAACTAGACAAGGGTTTATAAAATCGCCTGCTTTGAGACCATGTTAGAATGGAATTCTGTTTGATGGTTCTCAGAAAGAAATTCGAAGATGTGGTCCTCGGGCTAAGAAAGTTTGAGAAACACTGCCATAGAGATTTGAACGTTTTTCTAACTTGGTGCCACAGTAACTTAAACTAAAACTGTGCTTTTATTGATTTGTAAAACAGAGAAATTCAGAACCTTCAAATCATCAACATAATGTTATTGGCCAACAAAGACCATCTTCATCATCAGCAATACGGCGAACTCCACCACCAAGGCCAGCTGCGCCAACATCGCAAGCGTCAAATCACCAATCTACTTCCAAACCTGGTAGTATAGCAGTGCTAAGTGTTTAGTCAATTGTTCTTGAGATAACAACTTTTTCCTTAAAAAGACTGTCAAACTGTTTTTTCAATTTAATACACTTGTCGCCCTTATATGTCACCACTAAAAATGCATATTGGTAGTTTTGTAGTAACAAGTAGTTTTGAACATTATAGGCTTCTCAAATATTAAAATTTTCAAACACTTTTTCCTTATAGCATCATTCAAGGGATTTTATTCCATGTTAAAAGGAAACTGACTGTCTGTCTCTTATCAGCGTTTTTTGTTACAAAACACTGAAATGCACTTGCAACTTACTTTGCTTCGGGAGATTTCTTCCGTTAGGCAAAAAAGTAACCCAGCAGTTCCCAACCCTTTTTTTGATGCATTCTCCACTTTGCTGGTTTTGGAATTTTTCATTCCTTCCCTACCAAGAGCGTAGCCAGCCCAAAATTTTGAGGGGGCCAAGTAACCAAACTTAATGTACAACTTGGACATTTTACCAGGAGAAGCCTACTTCATTGTACAATTTCGAAATTTGGGAAGGGGCCATGGTCGAAATTCGGGAGGGTCCCCCTCCCCCCCTGGCTACGCCCCTGTTCCCTACTAGACAAGAAGTGATCATAAGTAATGTTAAAACAGTTTGTCTACAAAGAAAGAAATACTAAACTTATCATGAATAACTTAACTACATAGTGGAAATTCCTCCCCTAAACTCATTTAATTTCTCCCTGGGGCGCTACATAAATGTAAAACTAAAGTTGTTTATCTTGAGACTGTTTTAACATCATATATCTCCAACTNACATAGTGGAAATTCCTCCCCTAAACTCATCTAATTTCTCCCTGGGGCGCTACATAAATGTAAAATTAAAGTTGTTTATCTTGGGACTGTTTTAACATCATATATCTCCAACTTTTTTTTCAAGGTACGTCCTCGGGCTCGGGTCCTTCTCCTACCACACCGCGGTTACATATTCCGGCGGGCAAGTCGGGTAATGGAAGAAAAACCGCAGATAAGGTCAGCATACCTCACCGTTTTCTTCTGTATTTGTGTACTGCAGCCCAGCGATGGTGCAAACTCATTGTGTAGTGTTTGATACGCCCGAACGTTTAGGTGGAGATATCGCTGAACAATATTTTCGTACATTTCAGGACAAAAAGAGAGAAAGGGGACAACTTTTTCTGAAGATGATTTCTGCAGGCGCCGGAAAGAAGACGAAATCACCCACAACCCCAACAAGGTACAGCTTTGTCAAAAGTATTTAACACGGTTGTGTATGTAAACAGGGACATTCCTGGGCCATTACAAACATGTATTTGAACTCGTGTGGTAGTTTGTCCCAGCTGAATTGGCTGTGTATAATGACTTGCAAAATTTCTTGTCGAAAATTTGAGGTTTTGTTGTTCCAACAGTCCAACACCGCGAAACGTCGACAACCCTCCCCCTGCAAACTCCCCATCCACGTCACAAGTGAAGCCAACATTGAAACCACTTATGCGTGACAAGTAGGTTTTTTGAAGCGTTTGTTTTGTTTAATTATAACAATACTTCTTTTTACTAAACAACAGCGTTTTTATTTTATTTTTCCACTTTATAAAATAAATAAACTTGATTAATAAGCAACTTTAATTTGTCGAACCAATTTGAAAATCAACATTTTTTTCCTAATTCAAACTTTTTGACGCGTCCAACCCCTGTAATCTTCGAACACAATAGCATCACAATAATTGTGATACCAAGTTCGGCCAACCCAAGTCCGCCCAAGTCGTATTTTGTTTCTGTTTTATCGGCACCCTTCCAAAAGGGACGCGCTGCTTTGTTTATAGTGTTCTACCACAAACCGCATACCGACTTGGATATATCAACAACTGCATTTGTCCACAGGTACAAGGCGGTGATGAACTACCCAGCCAACAGTCCGGAGGAGCTAGAACTCAAGGAGGGTGATATTATTATCGTGCACCATCGACGAGCCGACGGCTGGTTCCGCGGGACTCACCAGAAGAATGGTCGCAGTGGACACTTTCCCAGCACTTTTGTGGAAAGGATGCCGAACTAATAAGAAGTTTGAGCTGCACCACAATTTTGCACAGAAAAGCACTTGACTTCATCAAAACTGCCGCAATGACTTTTGTTAGCGCCAAAAGTGGACAAGTTGTCTTTCGCCTTTTCAACTTTCCTTTTTAGTTTTTCTTTACGTAGTATAATGCTACTCTGAGTGTCACACATTTTTCGTATTTTGTCTTTGTGAAATACGCCACACAGTGGTCGTTTTTGTTAAAATAACCGCCACGCGATGTCGTCCAAAAGCACAATTATGTAACGTAACCCGCAAAAAACAAAAACACCATCACCCAGCAATCTTCACATGCTTTGGTGCTTTTCCTTAATCCCAGCTCGTCGGCTGTTCCTATAGCAACCGCCCGACGGTAATTTCTACCTCCTGTCACGTGATTAGAGGTGGCGCTGTAAATACTGTGACTGCTTGCGTTTTTTGAAATAATGTAAGTAAGGTGATTATTGTGCGTTTATATCCCAACTATCGAATATACTTGCAAATGGCAGAATTTTTGTAGCACCTATTGTGATTAGCTCATTGCTCAAACACTTTGACAACTTAAAAGTGTGTTTTACTGTGTGGTTGTTTGGTTGTATTAATGAATTTGACCCCAAGTAAATTTTTTTTCGGCACAGTACGATCAGATGTTTTCCTACCTTCGCCTAGTAACCTTGACTTCGGCACTACATTTTCTACCAATTGTGACCAAAGTTTTTTTGTTAATGTTTTTTTTTATTGACTGCAAGATCCACAATTGGACCAAACCCGGTTATACTTTAAGCAAACCACATAAGTTTTTTGAACATACAGACCTTGAATTGACGAAGGCTTGTCAAATGAACTAACGCGCACCACTTAGAACCCTGCTTGTTTTCATTGTGTGTTTGAAATACGTATGTTTGTATTGTTTTGTAACGTACAGTCTGATTGCTGTTTGATACCATTTATATGCGAACGCTTGTGCTTGTGTCATTTCTGGACCAAAATCCAAACAAGTTTTTTTTTGTGGTTGGCTTTGACCAATCGTATGTGCTACGTTCGTAGGAAGTGTTCGTACAAAAGCCATTATCATTTAACTTGTGGCAGAAGTCGTTTCGCGGGTAATCGTGTCATTACAAATATCTTTCTTACAATAAAATCTTTTCACATTATTATTCGATTTCTTCCTTTCTAACCGTCCCCCCCCCCTGCCTCTTGTTTGTGTGACAGTTTTTATTTACACAACCTTAGAATACTTGATCAGATACACGTCCAACGGTGTTTTGCCCATGACGCTTGTCGGAGTGATTTCGCTAATACCGTTGTAAATAATCACTAACTAGCTAAACTGAGGCAAACGATATCAAGGCAACTGCACTGCCATACTTTGCAACACATTCGTCTTTGTGAAAAAACGCGATTTTATTATCAGTCCAGCGCAAAGTCATCTCGATAAGCTCACACCGACGATATACGTGGTCACTTGCCGAGGTTCTTCCGCAGATGTTAGGGAAACTGGACGACAAACCGCGGCAGGGGGCGCAGAGGAGCAGTTAAGTGAGCGCGACGACAAAAAATGCAGCAGTTTAAAAAGGTGCGATAAAAACAACAGTAAGAATGATAGATAATAATAATGTCGGTAACTATGCTGTTTGTGTGGAGAGAGGGCGGCGACAAACGAAACACGGTGTACACGTCATAGTAACGGGTTGCCTGGCAACCGTGCGACATATGGCGACTTAAAATCGATCACGAAGCAATATTTTGGTCGGAGACCGACGTCCGGTTTCGAATCTATGTTGGTAGTCTACAGGTACTGTACTACGGTAAGTCGCTCGTGGCAATAGTTGCCCGGTGGCCGTCTTGTGAAGCAGAGTCGGAGATCATCACAGCGTAAAGGTGCGACAGGGTTAGGATGCTGACAAAATGTACACAGCGTATATAAATGTGTGTCGGGTTTATGCGAGGGCGCAGCGGCGAGCGGGTTAGTGAAGCGCAGCTACATGACGCCATATGGCCCAGCAGCATCAGGGTTCTGTTTTGTTGGCGTTCCGGTCCCTTTATAATGAGACTTAAGCTACGTACGGGAACGGGAAGTTCGAAAAGGAATAAATAAACAGACTTTAGGAAGTGGATGAGGCGATCGGTTCGGTATAAGCACAAAACAACTATAGGGGACCCAGATGACAACAAATTTGCTACAAAGCAGGTAATTGCGGACGGTCTTAAGCCCATCGGTGTAATACCGAGAAGCAGTCAAATTGGGAACCTTTGGCGCAAAGCTGTCAATGAGTTGAGTTTTTGTTCGCCAAATGTTTGTTCAGAGCTAGTGATAGAAAGTCACTGTACAAGTCACAGAGCGGCGCGACGAGAGAGCGCACGAATAAGGTAAAGACAGGCCGAAAACACACAAGTATCACATAAAGGTCATAGCACCAATAACATTGCCCCCAAAGCATTAAAAATTGTAGAAAAGGCACTTGAAAATATCAATTAAATAAGCGTTACTTGAAATAGATAGTCGGACTCTAGGATTGTCAGGTTAGGCTAAAACACACTAGAAACTGACCACCAGGGTCTAATTTAGAAACAAAACATACGATGGTCCTTAATTTTCGTTCTTTTGTGGTTGTTGTGATTCCCACAATTTGATTGTCACAGTCACTAACCGTAGCCCCCCTAGGGACAGGGGTAAAGTCGGGGCTCTTAGCCCAGGGCGATATAGCCTGTTAAAATACTGACAATAATAAAACGGGTCCATTGGCAATATTGTACAATCGCCGCGGGGTCAAAGGTAAGACATAAAACAAGTCATTCTTTCAGCATGAATCATTACCACTGGATTGGCCAAAAACGTTGGCTATCCAGCAGTCAGTTGAACAACAGGGCATGACGGAAAAAACATACAGCACATTTTAAATACTTTGTTGCTGGTAGTCGTATGGTCGCGTGTTGGTTCAAAATTTCCTACATGCGAATCAGTCGTGTTGGCCGTCGGCCTGACAACAGTGACGTGATTCAAACCTCCGACCCATCAGAGCTGCTGTAACCGCTGCTGTTCGAGGTCTGCGACTTCACAGCGCTGCGTGTTTTCGAACCTCGCTTCCTGACAACAATGTGTTTTCCTCCGGTGTACCGACCCTTCGCCTTCTCATCCTTCGCGCCCGCAGCAGCGGCTGCTGGAGCCGCCTGGCGTCGCTTGTACAGCACAGCTCCAACGACGATCACCACAACTATCAGCAAAGCTGCTGCACCAATGATTAGGGCTAGCATAGGAAAGGCCTGTTTGGGGCTCTTGCCTTCAACCACTTGCTCGGTATTAATTCTACCATCATCAGCAACAACAGCCTGCTTAGCTGCATTGAGCTTGATATGCATCATCTGGGTTCCCCTGTCGAACTGCTCCCCTATAGTGTCAGTGAGATCGGCGGCAGCACGTCTGACTCGATTTCGGTAACCACCAGAGCGCAGCATGGAGTGATATGTGTGGACAATAGATCGTCGTTTACGAGCGTCCGTAGCCTTCACAGTATAGATCGTGTGCATGTACCACTCCCTGCCAACAGTGACCTGTAAACGAGCCAAAGTATGTTGTCAAGAAGGACAGAATCGAACCGAAACCCATGACCCCGTTATTGACCTTGGGTCAGCCAGACGACGCGCCATGCAGTCGACTCGGCTTACATCAATTCAGAGCGCAGAGGGCTTAAATCGCCATTCATTAGACACAATTACAGCCCCAGATGGGGCGCGCGTTTATTTAGCTTGGACTTACGGTGAAAAGAGGAGCAGAATCCATCCGGAAACCATCGGTCCCCGGTTGCCGCACGATTGGCAGAGATTCCGCGTCGTCCAAGGCCAAACGGGCGTTGAAGTCAACGTTGTTCGCTGTAGTGTCTTGGGTGTCTGGCTGCTCCTTGTCCTGATGGGCAAGTATAGTTTGTTATCGTCTGGTTATGTCTTGTGAGAAACGAGCACCGATATGTCTTCGGGTGTTACATTGGCAAACAAGCCATATTCTCGAAGACCAGGGTCAAAAAACGTTCACTTGCCAGATTGCTGGCATGAGCTCCAGATTTTAAACAGAGCCTTTACGGTGGCGTTCGCCAAAAAACTGACAAAATCTAAATTCCGATACATTTCAACGTATTTTTATTGGCCAGAATCAATGTCCGGCTCAGCACCGCCGTGGGCTTGTCTGTAATTTGATTGTCACGTTAAAATTTCGCAAGAATCTGTTTATCTGCAGATTTTGATAAGTCGCCTACCAGCACTTTGTATCTTCTTCTTAGATTTGGGCTGTCGGCCAAGCAACCAAATTCTCCGTTTTCTGGGTTGTATTTTGGCACGTATCCATCACGACCGCTACACACGAACACCTTCTCGATGCTGGCGTCGAAAGAACTGCCAAGTTGCTGCAGTGGGTCAACCATAACCCGTCCAAAGATTTCAGCGCCTAAAACATAACCAGTATTTTAATTGTCCACTGTCGTACAGAACAATACATCTCGTTTTTTGTTGTGTGTGGTAACGCTGTTGCTAAAAAACCATTCTATATTTGCATCCGATGTGGTTAACCATTGTCATTTTAAAACGTTTACTTGTAGGAGACTAATTAAAATGTTTAACTAATTTTGTGTTGACCTTAAACATATATGTTGCAAAACACCAAACATGGCACTAGCGAAGATTTTTACCTTGTGCAAAAGCAACGTCGCTCTCCTCTGCAAATCCCATTGAACCATCGCCGAGGTAAAGAGCTTTCTTACTCAGCAAGTAGAAATTGGTGTTAAGGCTGAATTCCGCTGCCACAGGATCACTCACCTACGTTCCAAATTTAAATGTAAACAAAACTGAAACTTATATTCATACGAGACCAGCATTGAGCGCACCTGTTGGAAACGGATGTCCATGTCAAATGTCACTGGCTCCCTAGGCTCGCAAACGATGGGGATCGTGTAGGCTTGCCCGGCTGGCGTTGTGCATGGAATAAGCTTGATCGTGTAACTGCCGGAATAATCCCGAATCTACGACAATTCACTGGTAAGAAGACCTTGTATTTTTACGTTTACCATTCTGCGACGAAACACTTACAGCGTAGTCAGATACGAAGGACCACTTCTGTTCCGGGTTGTTATAAGTTGTCTCGCTGCGGACCAGGTTTAGAGACAGTTGGAGTTCCGGATGGGCGGCGCTCATCACCATGGCGACGTTATCGGTTCCAGCGTGGTCAGCAACAAACTGACCCCTGAAACGAGCTTCTGTGCGGAAGTTGACCACGAGGCGACCGTCGTCGCGAATTCGCATGCTGGTTGGGTACAGGTAGCCTGCGAAANGCGTGGTCAGCAACAAACTGACCCCTGAAACGAGCTTCTGTGCGGAAGTTGACCACGAGGCGACCGTCGTCGCGAATTCGCATGCTGGTTGGGTACAGGTAGCCTGCGAAAAATGCGCATTTATAAGATTTGTTTCACAAGTGTGTTTGCTTTAAGTGGCGCTAATGACTAATCGGAGATACAGCATGAAAGCTGAAGATGCCTGATACTTGAACTATAATGTCATGTGGTTAGCAAATATGTGGCAACATTTGGAGTTTGCGGGTAAACATCACTTAATTCTTAATAGAAAGTGTCTTGGGGTAAAAAAGGGGTAAAAAGTATTAATAGAATGTGTCAAAGGGGTAAAACTAAAACTAGAAAGAAAATTTAAACCTCAAAAATGTTTCAAAAGATATATTTGTACAAACCTTGCAGCTCTGATCCGAGGGGTGTTCCAATACCCTTTTCCCACAGGATAGCAGTGTCGTAGACGAATGTAANAAAAATGTTTCAAAAGATATATTTGTACAAACCTTGCAGCTCTGATCCGAGGGGTGTTCCAATACCCTTTTCCCACAGGATAGCAGTGTCGTAGACGAATGTAAGACGAAGTTCAGTTTGTTGGTCGAAATGCTGCCATCCGGTAGCAACTGGTGAATGGAAGATGTAGGAGACAAAGAGTGGGACCCGCAAGGAGACATATGATTGCACAAGGTCCAGGACCTAGAGCACAAAAAAGGTATCAGTTATAAGAACATGTGAACGTCATCAAGACTAAAACATGTGTAGAGAAACTATGTGTAGAGAGCTACCCATGCTTTTAACAGGTGTCACTCTTTCAACATGCCTTTAACTTCACCCATCAAATTAACCAACTAAAAGGCTCGTTGATTCTACGCGCATGGTTACACCCGTTTAAGGTGACTTTGGGCGGCATTAAAATGTGCGGACAGACCGATCAGTCACCTGCAGTTCACGGTCGAGACACATTGTGCATACAAGGACGTTAATTGGTGAGGTTTAGTGGTACCGGGACTGCGCGGAATGCGACGACACCCACAGCGCGTAACCATTAGACTTTCTCAAACAAACCATTACCGCACATTCGACGTCAACTGCACTTGCACGATCAGGTTTTTTTTGTATGCGGTTTGTCTAACGAGACGTTGTAAATGGCATTGATTTGGCAAGTTTGAGTGCTGGAGCGGTTCTCGTCTGCTGAGGACCGCAAAATTTTTCCTAGGTTTCCGAGCTTATAAGTCAAGCCCAACCACAACGTCGCGACGCCGATCGCATACGCGGTATGTATTTAAATCATGAAACTGTGACAGGTTGGTTTATAATGGTTTTCAGGCCGAACAACTGCACCTGCGTAGAGTATGCGGGTTTCGACAAACTATTTTAATCGCGCCAGGTTTATTTTTCGAAGAGTATGTCTAGTTTGTTGCCTTTAAACTTCGGTTTCCGTATACGATAAACGTAATTCCGCTCAGTGGTTTAATAGCACCTCTCAGGTGGCGTTTATATGCCTTACCGCGGGATGTCAATACAATTTTATAGATCCAAGCAGTAACTCTGCTTTCCAAGCCAACAAAGTTAGAGTAAATTGCGCTCACCTGTCCATCTGTGCCGATGCTACCTCCACATTCGCTCAAGAGCTCCGACATGTCGTAGTAAGTAGTAAACTCCCACAGGCAAGCCTCCAAGTTCAAGTTTCTACAAAAGAAATGGAATACTTTAACTGGTCTGCACAGCTGGTCACGGCAAAAGAGAGCATACCTGTAGAATCTTAACGTGTTGTTGCCTCGGAGCTCGGCGCTGTAGAAATACGGAAAGGCTGTGCTCACCACATTCGGGTTTCTTGTGGCTTCCGTCAGAAAACCATGTTGCGTCACAATCTCGTCAAAGTTGATCAGATTTGAGCATCTAAACGAAAACATGCAAAGCGTTAGCGGTGCACAACCTTATACATCTGTCTAAATTCAAAATAGCGCCCAGCGGACAGACTTTCGAAACGTAGAAATGTTTTCCTATACTTACATAGCTTTGAAAAGTTGAAAGTATTGGTAAAATTAATTTCTACAGGTTTTGTTTACTACTCTCACTATTAAGCGTTAAATCAAGCGGGTGTCAAAATTACGCGAATATTAACTTACCTGTGGTTTCCTACTCGTGTTCCGTCCTTGCTTAGAGTGATTTCAAAGTTGCTGAGCTGTCGTGTACTAATTGCCGGCAGCATTCCGTCTACATGGGGCATCGATATTGTCACCTTTACCAGGTTGGGATGGGACGCGTCTCCTGGGCCGGTGTAGCGGATTTTGGCCGAGAATGGTTCGGCACCCACTGAACCGGGAACCCGCGGCAAACAGATTCCTTCGTCGCTGCTCACTAAAACGATTACAATTTTTGCAAACATTAAACATTGTAAAACATCAAGCATTGTTTTTCACATTGGATTTTAGAAACTTATGGTTTCAAGCGATCGTTGCTTATTTAATTTACCTGTAATGGGTTCGGAAATAGATTCGAGGCCGACATCTCCATCCTCGGTGACAGCTCGTGCCGCGCAAGCGATTCTGCTTCCCGACTGGAAGTAAATGCTGTCCAGTGTGATGCGGTTGGTATCGGTGAAGAATGTGTTTTGTGCAACTTCGCGGAGAGGATTGGTTACGCCGTCAGCGCCACTAGGTGCCGCAATAAGCCACCTGTAAATCACATGAAGAATGTTTGCCACATGCAAAAGGCTTTGTTTTGCTTGGTAGGGAATGTATGATTTAGATCATTTGCCCTAAGGAGTACCTGAATCGAGTAGCGGAATCGTCAAGGCCTTCGCTTTCGCAAAGTGATGAAACTTCCTCATATTCGCTGTGTTTTGAGTTGCAGGGCTATAGCAAACACACAGCATGTTAAATATCCATCCACACATGTCGAGGTAAAGTGATGAAACTATTATAAACTACCGCTCACCGACACACAGACAACTGGGTAACCGGAGGGTGGGTTTTCTGGAGCCGTCGCCATGTCGTCGTAATGACGTAAGGATATGACGTTTGGTTTGGATGGGAAAGTGACGTCAGCAAGGATACGCTGTTGGTTGATGTAGATGATGGCACGTTGCTCCTAAAAATGGGAAAAGTTGGTGGGTTGAAATTAATGACGTGCTTTTGGGTTACGATCTTTGACCTAGTTACTGGCAATTACTTTATGATGCGTTAAATACATACTTCTGGAATTACTGTCTGAAAATATTTTGTCAGTGTCTGTAGAAACAGACAGTAACTCACACTTTGACGGCGCAGCTTACATCTAAGCCATTCTGGCGAAAAATGACCTGCCAATGTAATCCTGTGTTTATGTATTCATCGACCACAAAGCGCGAATGTGGGTTGATGGATCAGCTTAGCACCCCTAATCCCTAATTTCCCCGCACAGCCAGAGGGGTAAATAAGAATTCTATAAATTTTCAATCTCAGTGCAAACACCTTCAGTACCAAAACACCGCGACCGGGTTGCACATAGGGTCGATGATTTTGCCGAATATAGCTCCGCACGGCATTTCGCACCTTCAGTGGATGATGCATGGATTTACCACGTCAAAACATTGACTGGCGCCAAAGTAACGAATGAAGTGAGCTGACAAAACGCGATGAGTTCCCACGCAATTGTAATTGAACGGCAAACAAAGGCGCCGAAAACTGTTAGCATTTGCCTCTGTTTGGATTTAAGATTAGCATAACTCCTTTGCACACGATATTCTAACCGCCGCGTCAAAGTCATTTACCACCTGTACGGTACCAACATTATGTTGCTTGAGGTTTTCTTAGTGATCGGCTTTGCTTATTCGGCTATATAACACAACCGGTTACGTTGGGATAAGTCAAGGAGAATTTGCCATAAACTGGTCAAGATCTTACCCCGATTTCGGCGACCATGTTGGCATCGGGCTCCAATCGAACTGTGAAGGATTCGCGAATTTCTTTTTCATCATCGTAAAGAACTTCAATTTCGACTATTTTTTCTGAGATTCCCTCGTCGAAGTTCAAAACTGAAAGTCACAATCGGTTTACGGAATCAATTTCGGTTGTGAGAACTTGCTTTGCGATAATGCTTACAAAAAACGTGTTTACCATTTGTTAGTTTTACCCAATTTGAACCACCATTTGTTGGTAGTAACACTGTAGTAGGATTTATCATATCATTGAAGCTCTCCAACGAAAAACTTACGACATAAGCGTATTATTTACATCAGCATGATTTTGCAACAATAACTTAACAACTTGGAAATATTTCAAAATATTTATTCACCCACCTTTGCTCACGGGATTGTAGTCGCGACCCGAAAGTGCGTTTCCGTCTTTAGTGTAAACTCTGACTTCGGACGCTTGACTAAGATCACCACGACGAACCACCGGGATTTGGACAATAGAAATATCGTCTTCTGTCTCGGGTTCAGTGATTTCAAAATTGGTGCGAGCAAACTCAATAATCGGTTCTGCAATAGTAAAATATCGAAGCTTGAGTATTTGTATCAAAGCGTAGTTGATAAATTTAGAGAGTGTTGTACAACCGTTACCCAACATTTCTTTTACTTCGATTTCTACTTGGGCAACTGGCATTTTAAGCTGACAGGGCGGGAATTTTAACGATTGCAAACAGCATCAACTGATACATCGCTGCTCAAACATTCGTTTGATGCGAGCTTTGGTGTTGTACACAACAACTACAAGGATGGGTGCAACCACAAATCAAAACAGTCTGAAGTGTAAAACGGTGCTCTAAAACCGCTTCACAACGTGGTTTGGGTGATCGCCAGCAACTGCATTAAAGCTAAGCAGAAATAATCCACCTATGTGTCAGCAAAGCAGGATGATTCGTGTAGTATTAGGATAGTACAAAGTACTATAATAAACAACTCGACGGAATAAGCAAGGGCCTGTAAATGTGGTTCGCTGTGCAGTATCGGCGTTCGTTAATCACAGCGTTGTCAAAATTCTGTTTAGACTTTGGCGGGCGTGCTGATAGGCAAAACTGCCGCCCATCTAATCCACCGATCCCAGGTTTCTCGCTGTATTTGCACCAGTCATTATCGTGTGAGGTTTTTGCGGGTATTTAAAATAGGGTGAGACCGATCTGCCTCAGCTACCTGCATACCTGCGGCGGAGGGCTTGACAGAAGGTGGATTATGGTGCAACAGATTTGCAATTGAACGCCTGATTATGATTCATACAGTGGGCGAGTCAGTTTCACTCGCATCGGCAAACTGTTTTAAGGTGGTAAGTTAATCCCTTAAGTCGACTTACCAGCTTACAGCACAAATTGCCCCATCAGTAAGCATCGCTACTAACTATTCAGCTTACGCCACCCAGCATTTCATCCAATAGCAAATAGGTAGCTGAAGAATTGGAATCCCAACAAATATCCACAGTATCAAAGACACACTTACTGTCGGCATCATCCTTGATTGTAATAAGAATTTCCGTTTGTTCTCCGAGTCTAGCGTCGCCTGCGCTGTCACTAGACGGCGTACCAAGCACAAGTCTAAACTGTTCCGGATCTTCGTGAAGCTTGTCGTCCTCGATCACAACCGTGCAACGAGCTTCAGATTGACCTGTCGTTATAAAAAATTATGTAAAATATTTGATACAAAACTGGCGTTTGATGCTGTATGCAACTGACCAACTATTACCATTGGTGGTAAAGATCTCTAAGTCGCAGCGTTTAATCCCGTTCATATATTACCATATTTGGTTACCAGTATAAGACCGGTGCGGCTACCCCGGTTGCTACTTTCCAACCTAGTGCTGGGCCACGGGTCTTCACAGAGCAAGTTGTGTTTAAAACATTTTCTGTGGCGCGACGTTTGCAACCGCATTTCCGAATTCCGGTCGGGGGTTGCATATTTCGGCGAAATACGACCCACGAGCGTGGGAAAGCAGGGTGAGAAATGGACGGCCGTATAAAGTCAAGGTCCTCATGGGGTGTTGTGCAAACCGGCCAATTAGCGGCGGGCGGATGGTGAGACAGCTAATTTCTTTGCGGCGGCAAAACAGTAATGCTGAATACGCAGCTAATTCCACAAACAGGGGCTGTTTTCCTTGCTAATTGTCGTCAATAAAACCTGCGAAAGATTCCGCACCGAGCCCTCGAACTTGACACTTTAACTGACTTTGATCAGCGAGCCCTCTAAGCTGTTTGTGGGGCCAACAAGTTCGAGGTGTAGCTTACGCTGGGAGCCGGGCGTCTGGCGCATGCCCTGGACAGAAATGGAACAGTGATAAAGGATTGCGGCTTTGGTGGGAGCCAAAGAGAGCTGGTAATTTACAGACCAAACCTGACAAGGCTATCTATTGCGAACAGCGCCGCCCGACATTTTTGGCCCTTTCGTATCTTTTTGATTTTTGGCCAATTCGAGGTCCATCGCGGTTGAAAGGTTCATTCACCCCTGGGGAGCTGTGATTGGACTCGGAGTTTTGTGATAACAAACGCATCCTGTTGTGGGTCAAACTGCTGGTGACGGCTGTTACAAGATCAAACCTTTTTTCTTTTAAACCGCGACTCTAAGGCACTGTTTTAATAGGCTTAGGAAGCAGTGTGAAGGCCATATATTTTCTCTGTTAACATAACGTGTGTGGATTTCAAACTTATGTTAAAACTAGAAGGGAGACGTTTACCACATTCCATATATTACCCAATTGAAAAACGGGTAAATATTTAGTACTTTGTTTTACATTAGGTCCGATAGTGACTAGGTCTGTAGGTTTTTAAGACATGGTTGTTTTTGCAAGAATAAACGCATGTGCCCCACACATGATTGTAAATCAATTGTAGGGAACCATAACTATATGCACAGAACAGTAGCAGATATTTTAAAATAATTTTGTTTTTAGTGAAATGAAAGAATTAACAATTATCACAAACTATTGTCCAATTTACAGGCTTTAGGAGGGTAGCAAGCAAACTGCAAGGATTTTAGGGTTAGACGCAGTAATTATTGTACCACAATCAAATATTCTACAATCTGTCCAATTTCCCCTGATTCGGACTTTGTTTAACAGTTGAAACACAGCAATTCATGAACCACAATGACATTTTATACAAACTTTTCACAAAATTCGTGTATTGTTTATTAATTTGACCTCCTCAGAAAGGGCCTCATAATTAGCCCCGAGATCGTCACGTTTCGTTCAAGAACAACTTCTTTTGTTGTTATTTAATGATATAATCAGCATTAGTAGAAGCTGATAGCTGCATTTGAAAAAAAGATTAAGAGACCGGCTCTAAAATATAAGACATCAATTACGTAAGTCTCCTAATACTGGGAAGATTCGTCTTTGCGAAGGAACATCTATAATCCTACTTTTCGAAACATTTTCCCATCCAGTTCAGTCCATCATCCATTTTCGCATCTCCGATAAAATTCACATGGACTCATATCAATATTGATGTATGGGAGATGTCGGGGTGTTTGGGCCGGCGCATTAATTTAATGCGTATATGGCGGGGATTGGGGCGCATAGGAAGCACTTGAATCGATTCCGGTGACGGATCATAGATAGATCAGAAGAGCCTATCGTTCATGGTGATTACCGCCTTTGTTCACTTTGATGCTGGTTACCCCAAAATAGCGCCTAAGTGCGAAGCTTCGCGGCAATGGACAGGTTGAAATTCAATACCAGCCATTTGTCAGACGCGAAATTGCTATTTCAAAACCTGTGGCCGTGCCTGGTTTGCGTAAGTTTCCGTTTTAGGTAGTAATACCCACCGGCTCAAGGGATAAGTTGGAAGGAAATTGCAAGGCGCTCTTTAAATGGAGTCAACACTGCCCCTAATCGGCTAATATATATTCAACAGTTATTCTATAAACTCAACGTTTACATGGATAATGTACAACAAATGTAGAAAAAAATGTGGAAACGTTCAAATGTCTTTGAGTTCATTATTTCCAACTTACACGAATATATGTTACAGGGCCCCTCGGCAAACAGCAACTTCTCCGCAATAAATTTTGCCATTAGTGCCCTTTGTAAACAGCGAACTGTCCATTTTAAGCTCATCACATTTTTCAAGGTTAATTACCTCAGATGCCCTAAATCCTTACACCAACATTCAGAATTTGCCCACAACAATGTCTGTCCTTGCACGGCGCCTATTCTGTTACCGTGCAACACCAATTGAAAACTTGACCCCGTGGACTGTCTTGTGCTAAACACATTCAGGCAGTCACGTTGACCCCAACAGTTCTGCCGGGGAAGCAAACTTAGTTTTTAGGAAAACTTTATGGTTCGGCTGGTGTGGTAATTTTGGATTTTACAATTGTGAATTTGGAGAATAGATCTTTTCCAAACGTTGTATTAAATAGATACATCATTTGCTGAACAAATAAACTGGTCAAGATAACATACTTAGGTAATCAACCTTTTCTGCAAAAACCCATGTCATCATCAGCTTTCATTCCTATCTGGTTTTCATGCTAGTAACTATAACGCCAAAACTACCTGTGCTCAAATAATTTTTAAAAACACAAAATTGTTTATATTCGATGTTCTGAATTAGAACGCGACAACTCATTATCGCAGAAATCATGCCACAAAGAAGTGATTGCTTATTATATTTTGCGACTTACCAGGTTCAAAATGCACAATCGATCCATCTGTGTTGGGTCGCTCGGCGTAGTCCATCATGACCTCTGCTGACGCCTGGCGGGTAAAGCAACGGACGCTCGCTGACTGCGAAAGGTCGCCACTGCGCGAGATCAACGCTGCAAGCGAACCTTCGGCTTCATTCACCTCAACTTCGGGCAGCGTAAACTGCATGAGCGGGACTGCAAACGACAGTTGACAATATATCCGACACAAAGGAATAAAGGTGTATAAATTGTTGACGGAGTGTACAAAATGTTGATAAAGCATGCTTTTTGCTGGAAATGGGCAACTAGAAGAGATTCTCATTTTATAGTGCTTATTAAACGCTTTTTTGATACTTATTTACAACCATTTTCACACCATATAAGATCAGTATGAACTATAAATTCCATATTGCATGGGGCAAAAGGTTAAAGATATACCACATTTTACTTACGATCAGAAACCGAATCGTTGATGACAACCGTAGCGATGCTTGGCGCTCCGAGAACGGCGCCCATCGGCATGCTAAGAGCAAGGTCGAACGTTTCCGGTCCCTCCAGTACAGGGTTACCCAAATCATCAAGGATGGCAACCTTTACTTTTTGCAGGGTTATACCGGGAGCGAACTCCAATGTACGACTGATGCCCACATAATCTTCGTTAACTGAAAATAGCAAAAAATAAGATTTAGTTGACGTTGAACGACATATAAGGTAGTTTAAAAGAAAACAAAATGATTTTCGAAGAGGATTAAAGGACTTAGTGGTTGGTTTGTTGAGAGCATGAGTCAAACGTCAAGTTCGACGGCTCGTTGCGGAATCTTCTGCAAGTTTTGTGTCATAATGTTTTAGCAAATGTTATGTTGAAAATGCAGCCGTCACTTAATCTCAACCTTATTTTATGTAAAATTGCTTAAAAGTGACAATAATCCACCTGCAAAAATCGGATCGGGACTTGGTATCGACAGCGCGAAGCACCACATTTGTAGTACCAGTCACGTCATGCATAGGTATTTATTAGCATGAGTTAGCGTTTTGTATCCCACCATTCGGAGTAAGGTTTCAAGTTAAGCCACGGAATGACACGCCAAATTACCACACGCATTACCAACGAGACCCCTTCCACTCACGAGAATATTACAGACGATTAAACACGATTTAAATGGTCTGTGAAGGAAAAGGTTTTGGAGCGTTCACCTAACGAGCGGGGGTCGTTCATTCTAGGGGTCATCGGATCAACTAGTTGGGGAAAGCCGTCAAGTACTAAGGAATCTCAAACATAGGTGAAGAAAGCCCGGCGGTCAACGCTCGGGTAAAATGCATACAGCGGAGATGTCAGTTGTGTGTTTGACGCTCGTACAGAATTGGCTAGAAAAACAGCCGGAATACCTTCCACGCACTCCTGTATATGTTTAGTTTGCTTAAGGGCTGATCTTTTCGGCTTTGTAAGACATACTTGATGAGCTGTTTGGTCTATGCAGATGTGAAGATACGCAACGAAAACACAAGGGCTTTAGTTACACCGCATATTTGCCACGACGTGGTATTGTCTTAAAACGCTAGGATCTGTTTGACATATGAATCTCAACTGCTATGTTCTGTTAAAGCATTTCTTGACAATTCGTCTGATTTTCCACCGAGCTTGCGGGAAGCTAAAGCAAAATTAATTACGCAATGACAGCACTGATAATAAACCGCAAGGGTGAGCCTCAAACTTGGTGGTTCGGTCGCCTAAGGGTCAACACCATTTTCCCCAAATCAAAGGTTTTGATCCAAAAGAATGCGAAGATCACATTTAACCGGACTGCCACCTTTGTGCGGCAAATTTCCTGCGTGTCGTCTTGTATGTTTATCCTTAGGCTGGCGTGTCGCAGATCTTTGTCGGGGTTCGGCGGATTTCCACTTGCGCAAGTAGATCGTGGAATCCACATTTGTCACAACGGAAAGCGAGTAGGAGACTTGCGATGGCAAGGGTGCGACGAAGGAGGTCAAGTTTGGGGCAAGCGCAGTGTTTGCTTATCAATAGATGGGAATGTAAAGGGCGGGAATGACACACTCGTTTTTCGCAGGAAACCTCGTGGACCNCAAGGGTGCGACGAAGGAGGTCAAGTTTGGGGCAAGCGCAGTGTTTGCTTATCAATAGATGGGAATGTAAAGGGCGGGAATGACATACTCGTTTTTCGCAGGAAACCTCGTGGACCCCATGGTGCGTTGTAAATACGCAACCAACATTAATAACAACCTCAAAGGGCTATTGGGGATTTTTGTGGCATTATGAACATTGTATATACACACGATAACAGCCACTTTGAATCGAGTGCTTTCTGAGCATTTTAGCTTCAAATCAATGACAAGTCAAAAATCGATGCTCTCGTGTGATAAAACTTCCGCCTTTAAAGACACAAGTGGTCCGACTCAGTCGCAAGGTTCCCACAGGCGGGTTAACAATAGCAGGCGGAGTGTCATTCATCCGCCTAGGCCTACATACATAGAGACTGTGTATTCAAATCTTCATTATACCGCTTTTAACCCCCGCAATAATTTGTTATTTCAGGTGGCTAGCTACGTATTAGATTGGCGTGGTGAAAAACAATGACAGAAAGGTGAAAAGGGAAATATTAAGTCAGAAACACCGCGGGTGTGTGATCGACGGTTGACGCCGACACCTGTTAGGGCTACAGCAAAAAAGCTAATTAGTCTCGCACAGGCCAAAGGTGCGGTGAATGATGGTCGATAAAAGGCATCGATCCGTCATAATTTCCAATCAAAATAAACAGATGCCGATTGAAGCGCCGACTCATGTCAAGCACTCCACGGCAACGAGGGACCACGCGAGCCATGGGCCGTGAGAAGCCTCACAAGTTACGGCAATCCGTCAAGATTAACAGTGCGAGATAATTCTTCGGGGTTCCGACGTTTGAATGAAGGATGGCGACATACCGCGACCGTCCTGCTTCTTGAAGTGTGCCGCGTGGACGCAGCCATGTCCAGCGCTTACCAAAAACAAGCGACATTCGGCGAAATCGCTTTTGCAGAAATTAAGCGCATTCCGATTTAGAAGCGCTAAGATCTTTTAGGACTAATGGTAAAAACCGTA
Organism: Phallusia fumigata; assembly: GCA_008931825.1. Classification (NCBI taxonomy): domain Eukaryota; kingdom Metazoa; phylum Chordata; class Ascidiacea; order Phlebobranchia; family Ascidiidae; genus Phallusia; species Phallusia fumigata. Next base: position 23,503 of record QXVZ01031986.1, read on the forward strand.
AGATGTTATGACATTGCATTCTACGTTGGTGTTCCTCGCAAGCAAAGAGCTATTGCTCGATTGTGACCTAGCCTTCATTTGCCGAACCGGGAAGTCATGGCCTTTCGCGAGGCACTGTGCTTACTGCTTGTTTGCTCACGGTTTTATGGCTGTAGCTCGGACAGACGGATATTTGTCACATTATCAGGAGCCGTGTGACTCCAATGCCACGTACGCAGCACACGGGTGGGCCGAAAACCGCGGGGGTTGAAGGTGATAGTCTTAAACGCAAAATATTCTTCCCATGCTCCTGATTGTCAAAGGTTTTCGCTCAGAATCCGAGTAACGCCCTTCAGCTAGGACGCACGCAAATACACCGCGTTTCCCAAAACAGCACCGGCGAGATCATAAGCGAATCGCGGATGCGGTCGGTATTTTGACACAGAAAAAACTATTACCGGAGCCCGGTTAACCTGGGGTGGGACGTTAGGGCGGCTTGGGGCAAACGGTAGCACGTATCTGCGGTTGGATTCTGGGTGGGACAAAGCGGCGATTGACACCCGCCTCTATGCTTTTGAAACATTGATATACTGCCAAATATTTGGTCGTGTGCCCCCCGCGGTTGCTCGTGCAAGCGAATCAGGTTGCCAGATCGCGTATCGTTCGAGACCTCTACACGATGATTGAAGGCGCTTTACTATTTTGACCGTTGGAATCGCACGCAATCCCCCGGTTAAGCCCGAAACCTGGGACGCACCCGTACACAAATTTCGGTGCCATGGAAACAAAAACAGCGTTGACAGGTGTCTATCTTTTGGCGCGTTGTAAAATACTGTAAGTTTATTCCTTTCCACAATGTATCCACAAATACGTATGAATTTGGGCCGAACTCTGTGACTACACTCATGTGATGCCGAGAAGTGAGTTGGTCAAATGTTGACACAACTTTTCTATTCAGCAATGTTGGCAACGTTATCTGCTGTTTATTTAAAATCACATCAGTGACTCAATGTTATTGACCTTTAAAATCTGTGCTTTAACCTTTTCAAATGTCACTCTGTTAAAAATCTAACGAAAGCAGAAAATTAATCCAGTTGATCAAGACTTATTCACCTCTAGCAGACTCTGGGTCGCTCATTCGGGATTGCAAGGTCACCGAAGCAGTCTGGGTCAGGTCGGTTCCGGTTCTCCACACACTCACTTCCACGTGACCGGCGCTTTCGTCGACTTCGTACGAATCGTTGTCAAAGTAGAACAGAGGTTCTGAATCAAAAAAACACTCTTAATGAGTGGAACGAAAAGGTGATAGCGGTCTTAACCCCAAAAGCCGGCTATAATCCAGCGAAACTTATGCTGACAGATCGTAATGCCAGCAGTAGGTGAGAAGTTAATCATATCACAAACAAATCGGCCTCGAAAATAGCATCAGGTTCGCCCACCGTGTTGCAGATTAAAAGACAAAAATAAAGCTGCAACTTAGGTGAAAGAGTTTGAGTACCGCACATGTCCTAATATGTACTGATAAATTTCGACCGATCTAAGCAACAGAATGCAGAAAATCCTAAAAAAACTAAAAATCTCTGTTCTTCACAGGTATAACCTCGATTTTTTGAGAAAATTAGTATATGGCAGCGGTTTTCAGGGATTTCCGAAGTGATTTGTTACGCGCAAAAGCTTTTCCGATGCGGTGACAATTATCGTGTGTGCGGTGGAATTAACCTAAGGGTACTTCGCCTCTCGACATCAACTCCGCAGGGAGCTATGGATAAACGATTTTGTGGCGAGAGTGCTGATCTGTAGCTGCCGGAGTTTGGGAATAAGCGGTCAAGGCTGGGGTGTCGGGCGCCGGACGACCATTCACGGAACCGGCATGCCGGCGTCAGCAATTCGCATGACGTCATAGTGAGGCTGGGTGTCTTTGTGTGTTCCAGACGCCGGGATTTGGAAATTGGTACTCGGGACGCTTAAGAACAGCGCGGTTGCCATTCCCAACTATCGGGCCGGGCATTTGTAAAAACATCAACTGCGTTTGCGTGATCGATCACCGTCAGTTTACAGTAACGGTCGCCTCTTGGTTTTCGACAAAACCGGCGCATCTCCGTCGTGGCACGGTTTTAAAGCGAACCAAAAGTCGGTTCAAAGACGCTACCCGGCGTTATCGCGCAACATCTTTGAACTGTATTCTCAAAATAGAATAGCATCTACTTATTTCAGTCCTGCGGTAAGATAAAACTCCTTTGGTACGATAAATTTTTGCCGAGTAACAATAAAAACCAAAAGTATTAGTTTGTAAACTTTGACCTACCGTCGTCTTCGTCGGCGAGAACGACGATTTCACTGCTCGAGAAGTTACCAAGGCGACCACCCATCGGCGTCGTCAGCTTAACGTGGAAGTTCTCATCCTGTTCGTACAAGGAGTCGTCGATCACCACGATGCGGCAAAATTTCTCTGACTCTCCGCGGCCAAACCTGAATAACAAAGTTTTATCATATTTATCAAACTGAATAACAAAGTTTTTGTTGCTGATTACAGTCCATCTGGACATAGACGCAGGTCGCTTAAGAAAAATGTTTTTGTTATTGCACTTACGTTATAAGGCTGTTGTGGTCCTCCGGGCGACTAATGTAATCTGAGAAGGAAAGGACGGCGGACGGTGTGGTGCCGGTGGCCTCGTCTGCAAAAAATAGAACAGCGCACGGTAAATTTTTGTCAGTGCACCTCCGAGCACTGCCCCAAACGGAACAACACACATATTGGCGCAAAACGGTGTTTTGAACGAGCCTGGCAGTTCAAAATTGAGGCTCTTCGTCTTTTGCAACTTAACCGCTACGCGAGGCACCTGGTTGCTGGTAAAATGAATGACGGTAATACACACTTTGCAATGAGAAACCAGTGTTTGACAGTGCAGACGAACAGGTGCGACGCTTTGGGTGATAAAAATACATCTGAGCCTGGTTTGTGTGTCTATTGAAATTGGAGTGATTTTTGCGCAACAAATGTCAAAAGTGGACAGCTTTAAGAATATTTTTTGCTGATCATGCCGTTGTAACATAACCGACAACCTTTGCCTTGATAATCTATATCCTTGTGCAATATATGTGCCCAACACTAGGAAACACTTTGGCACTCTTAACAACAACCGGATTAGCTGTTACAAAAAAATGTTTAAGTCCGCAAAAAAATATATCGCATAAGGGTGCCAATTACCCTCAATCAAACGTGCCAATGGAGAGTGCCTACCTCCATCAAAGGCGCAGAGAAGCCAAAGGTCCCTAAGCTTCCATAACTACACTGTACGCGTGGTAAATATGACCTAACGCCCTGTGACAGCGCGATATCACCACGTTGCAGCGTTACCAGGTTTGGATGCGTGGTTTCCGGGGCATCATTAGGAGCCCGAGATCGGCCAAATTGATGTCGCACGAGGCAGGGGTTATCACCGCCCGAATCAAGAAAGTGGCTGTTGCCTTTTTTCCTTTGGTTCTGCTTGTTAAGGCAAGGTGCTCGTTTAAGTAAAAGGCATCGGCGTTTTAAACAGGACACTCTTAATGCTTTATCCGCCGAAAGCAGATGCCAACACGCCCAATAACTTGTTTATCGAAGAATCGAATCTTGGAAATCATATGTCCAACATAACGTATGTGTAGTTGAAAGTGATGTCATTACAGCCCTACATCCTTTTATCGATTGCTACATACGGCTGCGTATATGTGCAATTGTAAATTGTTCCTGCACGCACAATTTAAAAAAATGGAACATGTTCTGGTCTGATAAGTTAAATTTTAAATATAACCCAGGACTAGGAACGAGAACGTATTTCAGGTTGATTCCCAAAGGAGCGGACCAGGACCATAACATCATATGAGTAAGCGTAAAACATTTTGACGAGAGTATGTGATCGCCATCGACTCAGCAGATCACATTTCGAAAAATACCTCAGTGGCCCCATTTTAGTATCCGTTACATGGGCGCGAACGTAATGTAGGTACAGGGGTCGTGTAATTGGCTACAGATGTGAGGGCAGTTCCGGCTGTGTGAAGAAAATAAGCGAACGATTTTTTCTAATTTGTTTGCAGTGCTACACAATTGTCATGTACCAGTTTGCAGATAGGGCACCCCGAGCATTAAGTACTATAGATGGTGGCAGAGGGACTTTTTGCAAGCATGTGATTGGCAAACATCTGGTTTTCCTCTGATAACTCCACATCGCGGCATGGCCTTGTTTGACGAAGTGATCGTTAACGGTTATCAATTTTATGCCCGAGAAGAGCATTTATTTTGACCAGCAACAGTTTTTAGCCGATAGAGAGCACTAAAGAGTCACCGCAAAAATTTAGCCCCGGGCTTTGTTGCACGCAACCTTTCCTCCATTAAACCTTCAGCGCCTTCTTGCCACCGTTTCGTAGGCGACGTGACTTCCTTTCGAAAAATGCGGTCGCATCACGTCGGATTGTTTCACAAACAAACACGATTGTTCACTCACAAAGGCGACCGCAGTTTACGATCGGGTGCGCCTCCTACCAGGTGCGGACCAACAATTGTCTGATCGCCGCGATCAGCTTGAAATTAAAATGGGAATCCGTTGCGCTTCTCATGCGGC
>QXVZ01031991.1:0-29946 GCA_008931825.1 Phallusia fumigata
TACTGGTGCGGATGACTGTTTTCCTCAAGATCCTTGAGAATCTGATTCGAAGTGCCGCGCATGCATTCAATCTTTTTCAAACTTTTTGTGTAAAAGCCCAATGGTGCTTACAGAAAAAAGCAAAACAGCATTAAATTTCATGTGATTCGGACTCTTGCTTTTTGTGTATATTTCGTAAGTCTCAATGTTTTTTGCGTGTAGCTTCTGTATCAAACAAGACGTAATTAAGCTATAAATGTATATTAAATAAAAATTTCATACTTTTGCCAAATGTTTTTGTCTTTCGGTCCGATAGCTTTTGTTTAAAAATGTGTATCGCGTATAAAATGGGCGAATAACATGAATACAGCAGTGTACTAGCAAAACGGTAAAAGTTTCAGCAGTTGACAAAAGTCTTTTCACAATCATAAAACAGGAACTTAACCGAAACAATCCTGGGGATAAACAAAGAGAGAAAGACAAATAGCTGTAACTGTTGCGACATTATGAATGTAATGTGATATAGCTTGTTCGGGACACAATAGCCAGATCATAAGTCAATGTGTCACGCGGGCAAGTCAATCTATGAAAATGCCCGTGACGATGAGGCCAGGGTTGCATCAGCATTTCACAAGATTTCACTGTGGTTAGTGTGTGTACGATTTTTCGAAGATAAATTAGGAAAAACAGAAAACTGAATGGTGGTTATAGAAAGCAAACCTAGCATGGAGTAGCAGCAGGTTAAGTCAACACTCTTTTGTATGTGCATTATGTAAAGCTTACAACAACATTATAAACCAATCAGTTTAGGATTTAGTGCCGTGACGAAGGTACATAGAAAACCGAAAATGTCGATAGTGCTGTTTTATCGATGTCGCCATTTTGTGACCTGAAAAGCTCTAGGGTCCTGGCGAAGCTCTGCAGGCAATATTACCAAATTCAGCACAACCTGTATTATTATGTCTGTGAAGGAGTCGAGCGTTGCAGACCTTTCGAAATTTTCTTCCAAACTGAAAGAAATTGACTTCTCAAAGTTAAAGCCAAGCGGGGAGAAGATCTGGTAGTTAGGTTTTCAATGAACATAAAAGTCTTGTGTTGTATAAAACCAAGTATTCTCATAGTAATACTCATTTTTTAACCTTACTGCCCAACTGACGATAGAAATTAACATTTAACCTCAATGTGCAGAAAAACAAAAGTTAACCTAAGTTGTTTTTCAGTGCCGCACTTTCCCGCGGCAAATGTAAGTTAAAAAAATGAGCCAAGTTTAAGTCTCACAAAAAACGCTTGCGAGTATAATATTGGGTTTACATTTTTTGATGACAGAAAGTCGCAGAAAAAAATTTCCAGAAGATGTCCAAGCAACAATTTATGCTGATTTTGATTTTGTTTGTGTCCATTAATTGTTCTGTGGGCATATTTTTTTATGTGACACCTGCTTTTACCACCAACTACAAAAAGGAAGCGGAAGGTGCTGACTTTGCTGTATCTAAGTATTGGCCAGATTGTTTAAACCACGAGAATTGTGATCCAGTAACACAGAGGCATTACTGTAGTACTTTTAACACTGTCTTAATTAAAATTAATGTAAAATTAACTGCGTGTTTTTAAACAATTTAGCAACTTAACACCAGCTTTACAAAACTCGAAATGTTTATGATGCCAAAGGCACGTTTAAAAATTTGAACCTATCTTCTTTGCCCACCAGCAAAATGTATTACATTGATTTCGCAGATTTGACGACGACCATATTTGTGGAGCAAGATTCGTCCTATGACAGTAACCCCAATCCATATTGGCACAAAAATTCTGGTAATAGGCATGGTAATTTTTTCAAAGAACCATCGTTCGAATCTCTATTGATTTCGCAGATTGGAACGCGGCGACCAAATATGGTGGAGATTCGTTCCATGACATTGACCCCGTTCCGTTCTGGCACCGATTTAGTGGGACTATGCATCATGGTTTTTTGGTTGGTAAGTATTGCATTTCAACTTCTCTGATTCTGATATAGTCCGCCTAACAACTTTTACTGTTTAATAAGATGTTGATCGTGATTCTCCTCACCATAGATCCCGTAGCTTTGATCAACATGGAATAAAAGATGTACTGCTGTTACTTTCTGTTTTGATTATTGTTATTTTACTCATTCTGTTTTTACATTTTTTTGATTCGTGTGAAAGAGCAATAGTCTTCTTGGTGCATAGTATTTGGCTAAACGCACGGAATTAATAAAACGAAAAAATCTTGTCACACTGGGTTTGTTGTCTGCATTTTGCATTGGTAACCAACATATCTGGCGCACGGCAACATGCAATTCAATGACTTATCGCCGAATCTCCTTCTATGAACACCAACATGTTACGTTTTGCACATACAATGGACTGCTTTAGAAGCACACAAATAGTTGCTTGCAATTTCAGTCCCATTACGAATCGATCATGCGCATCAGCATGTAAATACTTTTTTGTCATACTGCCCCAATCGCTTTGAAGCTGTTTTGTTTTTATCAAGGTGCAACATTAAATAAATTCCCCAAAGGACAAACCTGCTAACATTACATGGCTATCTACAATCGTCTATTTAAACATTTAAACGTTCTTGAACAAAAATCTTTGCGACACAAATTGACAAAAGTGACCTTTTTATTTGAGAAGATTTGTGTATTGTGTTCAATATATTATTGTTTGCTAGAAAAAAATGTGGGCACTGCCTACTGCTAAAATTTTATTAGTTTTATTAGTCGTGTTACAAATAAATTGCATGTGAAAGACTAACTTTGTAGTGATGGTTGAAGGTGAAAACAAATAACTAATGCTGGTCTATTTCCTACAGTGCAGCTCATCCTTTGTTACTTTAGGTGTCAGATTTCGAATTGTGCCGTGACAGCTTGCGCGTCTGCTTCTGTCGGCGTGGTATTGGACAACGCAACAACGTGTAAAATAGATTGACTAGAATCGAAAACAAACCTTCCTAATTTGTTGCCTACTGCACATATAGGCTATAGCTAGAAACGAAATGAACACACATGTGTGTAGAACATTAAATACAAGCTGTTGGTATATAGGTTTTTGTTACTTTAACGACACGCGTTTAGTGCAGTTATGTCCAAACATGTGTCAGTTTTAATACCGGCCAGGAAATACAATTAGTTCCAGCAATTACCCAAGTACAAATTAATGAAGGTTGTCCATACTGTCGTTGGTATTGATGCCAAGTCAATGATTAAGGGAGGGTGAAAGTTTAACGTAATTCTAAAAACGAAACAGCTTAATTGAAAACCAAAGTATATAACAAAGAGCTTGTATTGGGTACGTTTTATTACAAAGGCTCTATACAANTCAAAGAACCATCGTTCGAATCTCTATTGATTTCGCAGATTGGAACGCGGCGACCAAATATGGTGGAGATTCGTTCCATGACATTGACCCCGTTCCGTTCTGGCACCGATTTAGTGGGACTATGCATCATGGTTTTTTGGTTGGTAAGTATTGCATTTCAACTTCTCTGATTCTGATATAGTCCGCCTAACAACTTTTACTGTTTAATAAGATGTTGATCGTGATTCTCCTCACCATAGATCCCGTAGCTTTGATCAACATGGAATAAAAGATGTACTGCTGTTACTTTCTGTTTTGATTATTGTTATTTTACTCATTCTGTTTTTACATTTTTTTGATTCGTGTGAAAGAGCAATAGTCTTCTTGGTGCATAGTATTTGGCTAAACGCACGGAATTAATAAAACGAAAAAATCTTGTCACACTGGGTTTGTTGTCTGCATTTTGCATTGGTAACCAACATATCTGGCGCACGGCAACATGCAATTCAATGACTTATCGCCGAATCTCCTTCTATGAACACCAACATGTTACGTTTTGCACATACAATGGACTGCTTTAGAAGCACACAAATAGTTGCTTGCAATTTCAGTCCCATTACGAATCGATCATGCGCATCAGCATGTAAATACTTTTTTGTCATACTGCCCCAATCGCTTTGAAGCTGTTTTGTTTTTATCAAGGTGCAACATTAAATAAATTCCCCAAAGGACAAACCTGCTAACATTACATGGCTATCTACAATCGTCTATTTAAACATTTAAACGTTCTTGAACAAAAATCTTTGCGACACAAATTGACAAAAGTGACCTTTTTATTTGAGAAGATTTGTGTATTGTGTTCAATATATTATTGTTTGCTAGAAAAAAAGGTGGGCACTGCCTACTGCTAAAATTTTATTAGTTTTATTAGTCGTGTTACAAATAAATTGCATGTGAAAGACTAACTTTGTAGTGATGGTTGAAGGTGAAAACAAATAACTAATGCTGGTCTATTTCCTACAGTGCAGCTCATCCTTTGTTACTTTAGGTGTCAGATTTCGAATTGTGCCGTGACAGCTTGCGCGTCTGCTTCTGTCGGCGTGGTATTGGACAACGCAACAACGTGTAAAATAGATTGACTAGAATCGAAAACAAACCTTCCTAATTTGTTGCCTACTGCACATATAGGCTATAGCTAGAAACGAAATGAACACACATGTGTGTAGAACATTAAATACAAGCTGTTGGTATATAGGTTTTTGTTACTTTAACGACACGCGTTTAGTGCAGTTATGTCCAAACATGTGTCAGTTTTAATACCGGCCAGGAAATACAATTAGTTCCAGCAATTACCCAAGTACAAATTAATGAAGGTTGTCCATACTGTCGTTGGTATTGATGCCAAGTCAATGATTAAGGGAGGGTGAAAGTTTAACGTAATTCTAAAAACGAAACAGCTTAATTGAAAACCAAAGTATATAACAAAGAGCTTGTATTGGGTACGTTTTATTACAAAGGCTCTATACAATCGCTGTTGTCATCCTCAGTGCACAATGACAGGAAGCTTGACACAGCTATACAAATCCGAATACATTTATTACAATATAATTAAGCGAAATCTATTAAAAGGATCACTCTAATAGCTTCATGGCCTTTAGCTCGCTGTTTTCTCTTGGTCAATGGCTGAAATCACAAAAAAATACGTAGATTTTTAGTACGTTTTATGTTTTTTTCCCAGATATTTGGTAATCAGGGAAAAACTCGTATTTCACGAATACAATTCTTGCTGAGTTTCCAACCACGGTCTTGCAAACAAAACTAAATGATTTTAAAATGAGTTTAACGGAGCGTCATTTTATTTTTTGTATGATACAGTCGCTAACACTATGGACATAGTTAAGTTCCCAACAGTCGAAAATTGGGTGAATGGCATGTGAATTCCCCACTTAACTTACTCTCTTTCGTGGGTAAAGTATTTTTTTCCTCAGTTTTTCTAGGGTTCAGTTTTGACTTGTCGAATTTTTTCACGTCCTCCATGCTCAGTTTTCGTGCGTTGTCGCCTGAAAAAATCAGAGAACTATCAAGTTAGGCCTGGGGTTGCTGAAAAAGTCACTACGGTTACATTTGTAATGATACTGTACCGAAAATTGAAATCGCATCCTGAGGAAAAACTACGAAAAATGCAGTAAAAATTCAGAAAAGTCATGTCGATTTGACGACAGCAGAAAACAGATAGGGGATAAATAGGACGCAAAAACGTAGGTACATAGAAATTTATTCCCCAGAAATATTACAAGTTTTGCAGTGCATGACATCAACAGCTTGTTAACAGTTGAATGCAAATTTCGAAACCCAGATAAATGCGTTGCAGTGCAACTTTACGGTTTGCTTGTGTATAAACTTGTCAAAGTGTTTAATATTCATTCCAAACCCAACCGTTTTGTCCATAAAGTCACCAACCTGACTGTTGTTGGTCCCGCTCCATTTTAAAAGTTTCTTTTATCAAATCAATCAAACGGTCTAACGATAAGTCAGAAGAGCTTTAATAACTTCCTGAGGGATAGAAATAAAACTTTATTGGCCTCTCTAAGTGGAGAAACACAAATTAGATCAGCACCTCCTGTTAAAATTTTACTTGATTTTTTTGCGACATGATTTTGCACTAAAACTGATTTAATACTCGCTTACTACAACGAAAGCAACAAACAATATCCCAAACTCGATTCAAAGTATGAGATCTATTTTGCTTGGCGTTTAGGCCGCGCCTTTTTGTTCTGCTTAAAGCCAGTACACCACAACAGTCGTTTTATACCAACATGTCGTAACATGCGTTTGTAGAAAATAACAATTTTTTGGTAAACCGGATCTACTTCATTTCCTTTGCTCGTTGTCATAATACGTGGCTTGGTTTAACTCTTCGTGGCTTCAAAAAGCGTCCAGAAGTGGCGTGTTTGTAGCTATGTAACAAAACTAGGTCATTTCGGTGTAGTTTGTAAAACCTTGTTTCACCCCAAGCAGCGGCGTAAGAGGTAACTACAAACCATAAAAGTTCTCCGCTGCAAATGTTAAAAACACAACTTTTTTGTCAGCAAACCAAACTAAAAATTGTAGGCAAGGGTTAAATGCCACCAACACTGAATATATACATGTAGAATTAACACATTTTCTGGGCAATTAAATACATTATATCGGGCAACTCTAAAATACGCAATCTACGCAATCTACGCAAACTACGCAAACTACGCAAACTACGCAATCTACGCAAACTAAGCAATCGACAAAATCCAGACCACCGCAATCTGACTGCAAAGTTTATTTATATATCCACGCGCGAATCATTTTTACGCAGGTTAAGCAGGTTATTTGGTTCAATCTTAATGTTCAGAATGAGATAAGTAATAGAGAAATCAGATCACTTAATCTTGCACTCAGGTTTTAATTCCATTTTGGTCGCATTATTTCTGCGGTCCAGGAAAAATTAGTTCGCGCGGCCTGGAGAGGGGATTACTTATTTAAGCAGGTTGCGTTTATTTTTCGAGTCATTTCGAAAGATTTGATGTGATATTTCTGAATTATAATTGGTCTATATTCTTTGAAATAAATGAGAAGTGAGCTAGGAACATACGTAAATCCACTAAGGGCCCCGTTTAGGACACTTTTGTTGTTCTCCTCATAATTTATTCAGAAGTATTACAAGATCAGGTAAGGGCTGTCGTTTCCAATCTGTCGTTGCCTTTAAAACAAAATTTGCAGATTCGCTATTGTTGTTGGTCCATGCTGTTCCATCTTTTTTTACATATGGCCACACATTTTTTTCCAGAATGGGCAAAATTCTATTCGTTAGATATGAAAGTGCTCCAGGGCAGTAATTCTTGCAGAATTCAGAAACTTTATCAACCTGACAGGAAAACTCAACATGGTCATTACAATTTAATGCTGCCATCGTAAGCCCTTCCAATGCCTTTCTACATTTTAAATTTAGTCCTACTTTTTCATTTAAGTATCTTGTTAAATTTTTCTTTAAATGGTTTAAACAGAGAACATGTTGTGCTCCAGGAAATTCCGACAAAAATGATTTGTGGATTGCGAACTCATCATCACTGCCAAAAGTTAAAAGATTTGAAGATGCAAACTGAGATTGTAAGTGACCAAAGAATGTGGAATAGCTGTTTATTGTAGAATTTTGATGGAGATATAGTGGCCCTAAAAATATTGGATGTTCTTTTGTTTTTGTAGATAAAATGCTCAAGTTTTTAAACACCAACACTGTCAGATATATTCTTTCATGTTATAAGTTTTGTCTATTCCTAGAATTGTTTTTCCCATAAAACAAAACCGTTTCATGTCCAAGACTTGTTGTGGAATATAAAGAATTNTTTTTTTTCTGATTGGTGAATCACAGACTATTACCAAGAGCGTTTAAGTATCAAATATTTGCTTTTACAATCTGTGCAACTTTTACTCAATCATAAAGTTTCAAAAAAAGTTTGTTTTGTGTAAATTGATCTTTCAGATTTTTTCAATGTGCAGATGCTTGTAGACAATTTTTAAAATGGATCAATTAAAATACATAGTGAGAAAAGCGAAAAAGGAGGATTGTTCCAGCATTTTGTCTTTTGTCCATGAGCTGGCAGCTGTAGAAGGGATGCCTGAAAAATGTCACATGACCTTAGAAATGTTGGAAAGGGACGGATTTGAAAAAGACCCACCATATTACCATGCAATTGTAGCAGAAACTTGTGACGGTGATATAATTGGCAATGCATTGTATGTCTATCACTACTATTCATTAGAGGGTCGTATTTTACATTTGGAAGACATCTTTATAAAAGAGCAATTTAGAGGCAAAGGCATTGGACTGGCTTTAATGAAGGCAGTAAGCGAAGCTGCATTTGCAAATGATTGTTGCATGATGCGTTTGTCATGTATGAACACAAACACTGCAATGGATTTTTACAAGAAGTTTGATGCTATTGATATGACAGTTACGGAAAAAAGACATATGCTAAAGTTTAATAAAGAAGCAATGCTAAGGCACTTTTCCTAGATGCAAAAATGTCTGATAAATTCACTTAGAAATGAAATGCAACAATTTTGTAACTTTGGTAATTGGTAATTGCACTGTGTGTGTGTAACAATTTGTTGACTTTGTAGTTTTTTATTACAGCTTTAATACACTTTATATTCCTGTGTGAATTCTAATGACTTTGCAGTTTTTATTTACAGCTTTAATACACTTTATATTCTTGTGTGAATTCTAATAGTGATAAAAAATTACAATGAAATGACGTATGGTAACATGTAAAACTGTAAAGTTGCCATTTTTACACAACTGCTTGTAAAGTTTAACTACAATTTGAACAGGACAACCCTTGTTTAAAACTTTAAACTTCCTACATACTTTAATCCATACCGCTAATCTGTAGCTTTACAGTTGGGTGAGTTTATTCACAGGGGAGATGCATCGATGTTACGCAAAGACCAATACGAGCATTGTTTAACCCGTGTTCGATACGTTTATGAGGCGAAAAGCAATCCATATTACATTTCCTTCATTGAACCACAACTGCTTACGTCCCACGTAATATGTGCTGCGTATATACATGTATGCATTAAAAATAAAAGGGGTCAAAAAGTTACAAGGGTTATTTCATTAAACGTCTTATAGCTACGGTCGAACACCTAATTTGTTACGCGTTTTTATGACATAAGCCTTAAGAAACCTCATAGTGCTGTACCATTTTTTACCATTAAGCGATCATATCAAAAACACTGTGCAGTTAAGATGCCAATTTCCGCAAAAAGCCATTAATTTAAAAATGAACCAACCATAACCGGAAGCAAAAAATAAACAAATCATACCGGTTCGTTTGCGTAAGACACATTCCATTGCATGTATTCATTAGCTTGCTTTTTTGCAAATTGTATTTTCCATTATATACATAAGTCCTTGAATTAACAGAGATCTGCAAAACAAAACTGCAGAAAGAAATGGAGTTGGGACGGTTACCGATAATTACCCGTCCTGGTAGAAATCTGACACAACAAATTCGCACAGTTCCGTCGTCTCTGTAAAAGAAATAAGCATTGGTTGTGTGGTCGAAAAAACATTCTGCGATTTTTTAGACTAGAATTTCATGCTGTTTTTATCACAAAGCGTATATTTTCATTACAAAGATCGTATTCGGTGTTCTTAGTCACCTAAAGAAATTCTTAACAACTTAATCAAAACAAAACCACAAAATTACAACATGGTTATACGTTCCAATTATAAGATTATTGACACAGTTTATCACCAGTCATTTCATTTTTGACGGGATTATCACAAAAGGTGACAAATCCTTTACAATGAAATTACACTTTGTTTTTTTCACGGAGTTTAAACCCGGGAAGAACCCGAGTACGAATCCCGATCAGGTTTTTTATGTCTGAAAATGGGTCGAGCGCCTCAATCCATATGACCCATGGTCTTTAAACCGAGCTCTGAAGTTTAACTCGATAGCGCACTCATGTGTCTGCTTAACATCTGCCTGTGTTTTTGTGTTTTAACGACCGTTCCTCGTTTATCTGGTAAACGTATAGATATTGCTTATTGGTTGGACGTTGGATAACAATGTATCAGATTGGATACTGCCTCAGTGCAATTTGTATCTTACGTTATTAAGCGACCCATATTTTGCGTACAAACAATGCTATAAGTAGACCACGCCTGTGCGTCGTGCGGCGTCCCAGTTAAAGAACAAACGAAAAACGTACCTCAAATCGATCATGAATGGTATCACGAAGTTCCTGAACTTTTTTTCTGACTTTCAAAAGTTGTGTTGTCCCTTTTCTGCAATGCCAGCGTCAACATTAGTCCCGTTGTTTGTACTGTCAGCCCTTTGTTTTTTGCAAAGATTACGCAAATTAAACATGGAACAACCTTTGCTAAGTTAGTTACTTTTTATCGTAATAAGCTCAAAACAGTGTTAATTCCACACATAGGCGCAAGCGGTATTACAAACACGCTCTACCGGGTAACGTTTGACCCCAAAACAATACACACGCAAAAAATCATAACATTAAAACCAACAGATAAATCTAACTTACCAACATAGATATTAAATTCTTTAAACTTCGTTGCTTTTAAACTTTCTTGCACAAGTTTTGCGGTTGTTTTTCTTGAACCTTGGGTCTGAAATAGTATAACAAACCGCGTTGCATAAAAGGCACAGAACGATATCCACGTTTTTCTCGGGGCACGCGCGTTTGCTTGAAACTCAGGTGATCAGATCTCAAAAAGCGCCGAATTCCTAAAGTACGTCGACAGCAAATTGCCCACGCAACACAAATTAAAAACACGCCATTGTCAACTTTGCGTTTAGGCAACAGCGTAACGCTGACAAAGTTTGTAGTTGGTGTTCGCATGCCATATTTCAAATCAAGAACCATCTTGTATTATGGAAGACTTCTTCATAGAAGTTGAAACGATATATTAGATCCAAAATACTTCAAAATAAGTAGCTAGGCCTATTATGCCAAGCAATATTCGCACATCAGTAGACAAGATTTTGTTGTTGTTTGCAGTTTTTTGAAACGCACAAACCATGGCAATTGTAAATACACAAATTTTTCATGGTGTTTGCTTATTTTGCAACTATTACGTTATTGTTTAATCGCATATAGTCAAATAATATTACTTCATGTATCCTAGTATCAAATAGTTGATTTGCAATTCACAACAGGCATAAATAAAACGACAAAACTCCAACAACATACCTCAATCAGTCCACATTTCCACAACATCCGCATCACCCGCCAAGTAAAAAATCCCGAGGCGGCTCAAAGCGTCACGCTTTTTGCACATCACGTGACGGAGGCGCGATTTAAATCCATAGAAATAGGTCGAATAAAAAATCTGCAACAAAATTTGTTTGATATGCATTTTTCACAAATTTCACCTAATCACTGTAGTAAAAAAATTTGTGGTTGTTACCGGTTCGAAGTAAGAATTGTTTGATGAAAATTAGGCTACTCCGTGTCTTGTGTTGCTAAGTACAATTTAGTTATTGTTACAACTAGTAACCAACCTGCGTTAATTTTGAATGTTGTCTATATTTGTAAATGACTGTTTACACAGAGTAATAAGTCAAAATCAAAAAAGACAAGCAGGAATATAGTTGCTACACTTAGCGCCGAAGGCGGCAAAACAGCAATATTAAAAAGGGATGCCCTTGACCTTGATCAGCATTTGATTTGCTTTTTTGTGCAACGTGGGAAGTTTATAAATTGCGAAGCAATGGCTGATTTAAAATACACATTGCGCAAAGCGGAGAAACGTGACTGTTCTGAAATACTGGAAATGATAATGCAGCTAGCCGAAACTGAAAACATGTCGGACCAGAATAACATGACGGTAAAAATCCTTGAAAGAGATGGATTCGAAAAAGACCCGCCTTACTACTACGCATTTGTTGCCCAAAAAGACGATGGCAACCTAATAGGCTACGCTTTGTATGTGTATCAGTATTCCACATGGAACGGTCGGATCATGTACCTAGAAGACGTATGCGTTCGCGAGGGATACAGAAACAAGAAAGTTGGCTTGGCCCTGTTAAAAGCGGTCAACAAGGTTGCCTTGGAAACCGGTTGTAGCCAGATGCGATTCGCTTGCATGAAGTCAAATCCTGCAATGAGATTTTACAAGAGACTTGGTGCTCTTGAGTTGACTGAACTGGAAGAGCGGCATATGCTAAGATTTGATATGGACGTCATGAAAGGGGAATTTTCATGAACTAAAGGGTGCTACTTTGATTTACATTTTGACCATAAAATTTGCAAAACCATTTGCTACAATACTAAAATCATTTACAATTAGCAAAATTTTAATGGTAAGAGATTGTGGGTCAGGGATAGAATTAAACACTTGTTGTTCTGAGTAGTTTTGTGATGATAAAGCAAAGCAAAGTAGTAAATTAATCTTTAACTGTAAATTTATTAGCCTTGGAAGTAGAAACACAGTGTGCTGGTGTGAAAAAATCGAAATGATACATATTGTCTATTCAAAAAATGTGTAATTGCTTTGTGATATCAGAAGAAATTTCTCAATTATATCATCATGTCTTACTTTAGCTCGTTAACTGTCTTTGTATGAATACTTCCTGGATCTGTAGATTTTCAACTTCTGAAAACTGCAACTGTGACAGTCTGTATACACACATTAATCATATATGCCTGTGCAATTTACAGTTTTAATTACAACTTTTTCTAGAATCAACTGCATTTGTTATCAAGTTAACTATTGTAAATAAAAATGACTGACACTGTAAGCACAGTTGCTTTAATAAAAGCTAAAGGCAATTCCTTAATGAAAGAAGGAAAGTATGTTGAAGCTATCATACAATATTCGGAGGGTATTTCAATGGAACCTGCCAATCCAGTCCTATACAGCAACCGATCTTTGGCATTTCTTAAAGTGGACCAGCATTTCTTTGCAGTAAAAGATGCGGAAACAACAATACGCCTAATTCCTGATTGGCCCAAGGGACACTACAGAAAAGGACAAGCTGAAATGGCCGCGGAGATGTATCATTTGGCGATAACTAGCTTTGATGCTGGTTTAAAGGCCTGTCCAACTGATGAAATACTGAAAACAGCTTTGTTTGCTGCAAAAACGAAGCAAGAGCAGTACTTAAACTGGAAACGGTGGACTTTAAAAAAGTATGCAATCATTGCTGGCATTATTGGTTCGCTGCTTGTTATTGGTGACATGCTTTGGGAACCGGAGTTCACATTTGTTGCACATCCATGGCTTCGTGGTGTAATAGTAAGCTGTTCAGCTGCTTTTGGGTATGTTCTGGCCTCTCTGGTACTTTCGATTCATCGAAACACAAAAGCGTCACTTTTACAACCACCACCTGAATTAATGCAAGGAACTAACCCTGACTATAATCCCTTGGAAATGAAAGGCAATACCACAGATAGTGAAAGTACATCAGTGTATGGAGATGCCTCAAGTTCTAGAACCAAAAGTGAATAGCTTTTATAGATGTTTTGGTTTAAATGCAGTACACCTGTTTGTGCATTTATGTTATATTTTTTGTTGGTTGTGTTGGTTTTATTGTTTGCCAAATTAAATATAATTTTGTTTAATTGTTATCTGATTTTTTGGTAAAAAAATCACACATAACATATTTACTTTCAAAATTAGTTTTTTCTTGAACAGATATTAACCATGAAATAACAAAACTTTCCAGACACTATCAAAGCATTCCAGAAACAATCACAGGGTGTTTGTTGGTTTATTATTCCACGCGTTGCTTCTGAATAAATTAGGGTGTGATTTACTGTTGGGCACTCGCCGACGTGCGCTCATTAGCGGCAGCACGCGGCTGAAATGCTACATTCTATAATCCGCCAGATGGGGCACAAGCGCACGACTATCAAAGCAAGGGCTACGGCTGTGAGAAACCGACCGGTTTGGCACAGGGAATGGAAAGGTGCAACAAATAGGATTTCGAGGTTGGTATTGGGAGTTTCACAAGAACGCGTCTGGCAATTCTAACTAGGACGGATGTAAGATTATAGGTTTGGTTGTGTACAGAATTTCAGCCGGTTCAAGTGATTATGTCGGTGCTGCTGGAGCGAAAAGACAAAACAACAAAGCAAAAGAGGGAAACAACAACGTTTGTGTGGGGAGGGGGCTTATATGCGGGGGGAATATACACAGGAATACACAAGACTGGCATTACGGAGCGATGGTTTGCGGCCAAATGAAGCAAGAAAGGAAATTTGAAGTGTTGAAACGCAAAAAGGTGCGACTGAAAGTGAAAATTGCCGAAACTCCTAAAAACCGCTCTTCTTCTCAGCCTCAATATCTGCAAGCAAAAACAATCACCATTACTTTCTCCGTATGTCAGCAGTTGAAACTTTTGTCGTCGAATACATTAAAAACGACACCGAAATCGTGTGATATTTAAAGGCGAGTTTGTTTCTTTGGTTTCCTATTTTATCTTTTATTTCTAGCTTCTTGTGAACGGACCAAGGCCAATGAAACCAGTTTTACATTCATGTACGCTGGTTTTCGCGACGAAATTACGAGCTAAGGATGAAAAAATTAGCCCGGTATATGGGGTGACGTTATTGCAGACGACCGAAGTGGGATCAATAATGCACAAGACTGAACGCAATGCAAGAAAAATTGAATTTTTAAGCCGTGCTAAAAACTAAGGCCCCCAGCGGTGCGGTTGAAGTGCACGCGTACCTGTCATGTGGCAAACAGCGTTCACGTTTCAAGTGGGAAATACCTGGTATACGTTACAGTTTGTTTTTAAGAGAAAATTGCAATTATTAGTTGTAACATTGTTTATTAGTTTTGTGCATCGGATTATTATCGGTCGTTTGTGGTTGGTGTTGTGATAAATTATTGTAAAAACAGCCCGGAAACGCTCTTTGCCCCCAAAAAATATGCACGAGGCTATTTCAGTTGGTTCACATAGCGTAGAAAACCGTCGCTGGTTCTACCTTCTTTCGTGGGAAGGGTGGTCTTTTCTTCGGTCGACACGTGCTTGAGATTATCCTTGGGGAAATGCGACACTTCGTTTAAAGTTTTTTCCAGACAGTAAGCTGCAGAAAACAGCGATAAAAAAGTTTTAAACCCATCAGCCAAAATTATACAACAACAGTTTTCAGTAACGGCGGTATCGGTGGTGCATTTTTCTGTTGTTTACTTTATGGATGGGGTATTTCCAGCCATATGGACAACAGTATTGCAAAGTAGGACTCCAGTACAGTATTGAAACGGTATTAAATGATTGTTATTGAAAACAAACCGAGCTTGAGCCCAAAATCTCTAACACTANGAAACCAGTTTTACATTCATGTACACTGGTTTTCGCAAAGAAATTACGAGCTAAGGGTGAAAAAATTAGCCCGGTATATGGGGTGACGTTATTGCAGACTACCGAAGTGGGATCAATAATGCACAAGACTGCACGCAATGCGAGAAAAATTGAATTTTTAAGCCGTGCTAAAAACTAAGGCCCCCACCGGTGCGGTTAAAGTGCACGTACCTGTCATTTGGCAAACAGCGTTCACGTTTTAAGTGGGAAATACCTGGTGTACGTTACATTTTGTTTTTAAGAGAAAATTGCAATTATTAGTTGTAACATTGTTTGTCAGTTTTGTGCATCGGATTCTTATCGGTCGTTTGTGGTTGGTGTTGTGATAAATTCTTGTAAAAACAGCCCGGAAACGCTCTTTGCCCCCAAAAAATATGCACGAGGCTATTTCAGTTGGTTCACATAGCGTAGAAAACCGTTGCTACCTTCTTTCGTGGGAAGGGTGGTCTTTTCTTCGGTCGACACGTGCTTGAGATTATCCTTGGGGAAATGCGACACTTCGTTTAAAGTTTTTTCCAGACAGTAAGCTGCAGAAAACAGCGATAAAAAAGTTTAAAACCATTCAGCCAAAATTATACAACAACAGTTTTCAGTAACGGCGGTATCTGTGGTGCATTTTTCTGTTGTTTACTTTATGGATGGGTATTTCCAACCATATGGACAGGAATATTGCAAAGTAGGACTCCAGTTCAGTATTGAAACGGTATTAAATGATTGTTATTGAAAACCAACCGAGCTTGAGCCCAAAATCTCTAACACTATTATTTTTGCATTAAACATGTTTGAAAAACTATTATTGAGCCAAAAGATGTTGGTTTTGGTAAAAAAGGCAATCATTTAAACTAGCAGAGCTTGGTTGCGAAAACTGAATAAATCGACAATTGCAGTTATCATCAGTGCATAATGTATTCACTACATACAGGGTCTCGGACAGTTTCGATCTCTTTTATTAAACCTTGCGAATTCCTTTTTTTCGGACCACCACTGATGCCAACGCAATTGTTGAATCAAATGCATTTTCCAGCAAGCGGTGGTAAGTATGAAACATCTACTGTAAAATCACATTATCACAGGCTTGGTGGTTTGTATGGTTGCACGTACCTTGATTAGCGCCTTGATTCTTCTCCTGGACTTCAGTCTTTTTGAGACTGGACTTGTTGAAGCTTTCGACTTCAGCCAAGTCAGGTTTGCAATCTTCTGTGGCCATTTTAAAGGAGATGTGAGCGAGAGCAAGATTCAACAGTGAATTAACAGCAAGTTATTACAACTACCTAAAATGCATGAAAATTACAACTTTACATTGGCAACATCTGATGCGGAGGTTACAAAACACACCAGATCTTGACAGGGCGTTGACATTTTTATTTCCACCCTGTCAACCATACCTGCGTTGTCTGCAACACAATCTTTTTCTGAAGCAGGTAGTTGCTTTTCTAAGGTGTAAACAGAACAGGCTTTACCGCTGCATGTTTTACTACAACAAAAGTCACGTACATCGTGTAACAGAATCTTCAACATGCCACGTTTTGGGACAAGAAATAAAGTCCTGTCTAACCATTTACTGCATGCTATAAATGTTTAGAGCTTTTTTGCAGACACGTCTTAACGCTTCAAGTGCCCACTGGTTTGATACCAAAGCAAAAGCAATTAACAGCGGAAAAATAAAGCGTCTTTACGCCAAGTTGATACGGGTTTTTAGGCTCAATTACATCTGCAGCTATCCGCAATGACACACATACACGCACTTGTGTTGTAATCAGCGCAGTTCTAACGATACATTGACCTCTCATGGGCTGAGTCCTACCCGTTGCTCAGCATAAGACCGACTGAGCGCTTTACTTCCGTATATGCACAATCTCTTCTCGACCAATCGCTAAACGACTCCGCCATGACGTAATTTCCGGGCCTTTCCCCGCCCCGCGATCATGCGACGAGCTTCAATGGGTCTCGTGTGCGTTTAGCAGAATCATAAACGCTCACCGATTCTGTTCAAAGGCCCTTCTTGTATTATAAATGAATAACACATTTGGCGATGGCTGTGTAATTGACTCGAAAACGCTAGATTTCAAAAAAGTGTTCCACCTATGTGCGGGCTATCGTGACATGTTGCGTACATTGTCTCATTCTGTTGGATATATGGCTTATTTGAAAGATTCAATAATGCAATTTGACACCTTTATCCTTATCATCACGTAACACTAGATATGTGCATGTGGACAAAACCTGCGTGCTCATCACCACCTATCAACAACTTCCCTATCAATTCCATCCATACCAGCTAGTTTTAGCCTATCGTGTTTAGCTTACACAGCAAATATCAGCTAGACACAAACTGCCAACGTGAAATAGAAGGGCGCGGCTGCTCCTTTTCATAGATTTTTACCAACGATACATCACTGCCCTTGCTCCTGCACTGTCGTGACTGTCATAGCCGAAACGTGCCGCCGTTGTTTACGTTTTAAGTCCCGTTTCCCTTCTGCAGCTATTGTTATCTGTAGCTTAACATATGAAAAAGGCTCTACATTGAAAAAACGCCCAGTGGTAATGCGTTATAAAACTGTTGGTACACAGATAGATTTAACCAATTTGACAAAGTAGCACTAAAAAGCCTCTCAAAAATTTGCATTAAACTTTGTTAAATGCTTTTCCACCGCTCCTAATTTGCCTTTGTTTATGCGTACAGAAACGTAAGTTCTTAGTACAAGGGATTTCCCGGTACCTGATTCATGCAAGAGATATTTTGTACTGTGCAGCGTATAAATGCACTGTATTAAAATTTCGCACCCCAGTTTCCAATGCAAATCTTCCTGACACGTCGAAAGGCGCTGCCAAAAGCTGAGAGTTGCGGAAATGCGTTGTTGCATGCAAATCTGAGTTCTCTTATCGCTTAAATTGGCCAGTCGTGACTTCGCTTAATGCCATGAGGTTCTGTGTAGGATGTGACAAATGCGCAAAAATTGGGACAGGCAATTCCATGTGAAACATGGCCACCTTTTTGGACAAAATTCCGACATTGATTGACTTCAAAAAATGATAACCTAAGTGTTTACAAAAGATTTCGTCGTGCACGTTGTACCATTTGTTTCACAATTTCGCCTTGAACTATTATTTAGCACACACCGCTTGCCATTTTACAACCGGTTGCGAAATAAATAGTGAATTTTGTACAAAAGATAAAATTGACCGGTTTGTTGCCGCTAGTTCGGTTTGGCGACTTTTGCCAAAAAGCCAAGGCACGCTTCGGTTAAATGCTCATCGATTTCCGGAATCAAATGAGCTTCCAAGCTTTCCGTAAACACGTGACTGAGAAGCTGGGCCAATAAGTAGGAGGCACATAATTGATCTGCGATACAACATTGCCATGTAGGCCTTGTTTAACCCGGAGTAGTAACAATATTTAACCTGATAAACGATAGCCTAAAACGTTTCATGCTTTTTTCCGTATATCTCACTTTGTTTTGTAGCTGCTTCCATATATAGCATGTCACACATTAGTTTTTGCTACAAAACGGTTTGCATTCGCAGATATTTTTTATCTTTGCGTTTCTATTTTAACATTGGACTAACACACTCATATATATGCGGCAATATTTCATCCATCAAGTCGTTTCCCCAACGGAAAGGAAAAAAACTCGGATGCAATTAAGCAACCCTTGTCCTTTTAAGGAGTAATTGATAGACAATACTTAAAACTGAACTCATATTCGTCAATGAATCACGTTAATTTGACCCCAACCAGCTCTGGAAAGACAAATCAGGGAAGCGTCGGTTCTGCTGTTTCACAAAACTTACAGCGCTTCCCTGATAACGTATAGTGACGTCATTGCCGGTTCGTGACGTGACTTGATGTTGGGGAAAGGTAATTACACCAGGGCTGCAGTCTATCATTTATTTTGCGTGGTTTTATATCAGTAAAGAGGAGTTACAAATATTTGACAAGTTAACTAAGGTAACACAAATGGTCAGATATCAAAGTTATTAATTGAAACTACTGCGATTATAGTTTTTAAGTGGAAAATCAGGATTCAATGCGATTTTGGCTTTTACCATGTCACAAGGGAAGCCTCGATGCAATTTGGCAACACGTTGTTGAACTGGTCAAATTATGAAAAGGTTCGTGGCTTATGTCTTGCCTGCTTCCTGTCTAGTTTGTGCCGAACAACATTCGTTCTCAATGCTGCTAAACCCTGCGATGAGTCACCTGTTGTTTTTGTTCACAACGCGTTTGCACTGACACACTATTTTTGCAGCTTGGTTACATGAAATTAAATGCGCCAACCTAAACTGTAACATTTTTGCTAGTGATTGAAAAAATCATGGATGGAGCACGATTTACCATGCTGCAACTATAAGAGCAAACATTTTTAAGCGGACGAACACAACTAAATTGCTTCGGTGGGCACGAATTCGGCCAAACATTTGGACCGAGTTCCTCGACATGTGGCNTGCCATGAGGTTCTGTGTAGAATGTGACAAATGCGCGAAAATTGGGACAGGCAATTCCATGTGAAACATGGCCACCTTTTTGGACAAAATTCCGACTTTGATTGACTTCAAAAAATGATAACCTAAGTGTTTACAAAAGATTTCGTCGTGCACGTTTTACGATTTGTTTCACAATTTCGCCTTGAACTATTATTTAGCACACACCGCTTGCCATTTTACAACCGGTTGCAAAATAAATAGCGAATTTCGTACAAAAGATAAAATTGACCGGTTTGTTGCCGCTAGTTTGGTTTGGCGACTTTTGCCAAAAGCCAACGCACGCTTCGGTTAAATGCTCATCGATTTCCGGAATCAAATCAGCTTCCAAGCTTTCCGTAAACACGTGACTGAGAAGCTGGGCCAATAAGTAGGAGGCACATAATTGATCTGCGATACAACATTGCCATGTAGGCCTTGTTTAACCCGGAGTAGTAACAATATTTAACCTGATAAACGATAGCCTGAAACGTTTTCATGCTTTTTTCCGTATATCTCACTTTGTTTTGTAGCTGCTTCCATATATAGCATGTCACACATTAGTTTTTGCTACAAAACGGTTTGCATTCGCAGATATTTTTTATCTTTGCGTTTCTATTTTAACATTGGAATAACACACTCATATATATGCGGCAATATTTCATCCATCAGGTCGTTTCCCCAACGGAAAGGAAAAAAGCTCGGATGCAATTAAGCAACCCTTGTCCTTTTAAGGAGTAATTGATAAACAACACTTAAAACTGAACTCATATTCGTCAATGAATCACGTTAATTTGACCCCAACCAGCTCTGGAAAGACAAAGCAGGGAAGCGTCAGTTCTGCTGTTTCACAAAACTTACAGCGCTTCCCTGATAACGTATAGTGACGTCATTGCCGGTTCGTGATGTGACTTGATGTTGGGGAAAGGTAATTACACCAGGGCTGAAGTCTATCATTTATTTTGCGTGGTTTTATATCAGTAAAGAGGAGTTACAAATATTTGACAAGTTAATTAAGGTAACACAAATGGTCAGATATCAAAGTTATTAATTGAAACTACTGCGATTCTAGTTTTTAAGTGGAAAATCAGGATTCACTGCGATTTTGAGTTTTACCATGTCACAAGGAAAGCCTCGATGCAATTTGGCAACACGTTGTTGAACTGGTCAAATTATAAAAAGGTTCGTGGGTTATGTCTTGCCTGCTTCCTGTCTAGTTTGTGCCGAACAACATTCGTTCTCAATGCTGCTAAACCCTGCAAAGAGTCACCTGTTGTTTTTGTTCACAACGCGTTTGCACTGACACACTATTTTTGTAGCTTGGTTGCATCGAAATTAAATGCGCCAACCTAAAATGTAACAATTTTGCTAGTGATTGAAAAAATCATGGATGGCGCACGATTTACCATGCTGCAACTATAAGAGCAAACATTTTTAAGCGGACAAACACAACTAAATTGCTTTGGTGGGCACGAATTCGGCAAAACATTTGGACCGAGTTCCTCGACATGTGGCGGATTGTGACGTCAGACCGCAGACAGCATGACGNTAACGCGCCTAAAAACTGAACAAAAAAGTCTACAAAGTCGTTACCTGACAAACGTTTGAAACCAATATAACTTGATTGCAGCGAAAAGCACTTGTCGTTATTGGCTTCACCAAGTGACTGTGGCATCAAGCCGGTAACCACAAGCAGCCACACAGGAAGTACAGAGCATGTTCAGCAGAGTAACGATAACCAGGTGCTTGAGCACAACGCACACAACTTGTTACATATGGCAAGTAAGGTACTCACGTGTAATCTCAAGGAAGGAAGACGACGAACGACAAGGTGTTGAACAAGAAAAGGGCGTGTCGACCGACAACCCATAAAACTGCGTGTCGAGTTTCAAACTCACGTCTTGTCTAGTCTCGCTCCTCTCCTGTCGCGCAACTGCGGAGGAACATCAAATATTCATGCGCCGGTTGGTGTTCCCAGGCTCATTTTGGCACGAAATGCAGCAAAACACATTATTCAGTCTCCCATCTGTCTGGGACGGGGATCGAGCAACGGTCTGGACCAGACGCTCGATTGTTATTGCATTGCGTTTTGACGACATTACACATTTACGCAGATCGCTAAAGGCCTGTCTGTTCCACACCTAGGTGCCTCTTGAGTGTTGCAACAAAAACTAAACGCGTTCAAAGCACGGAGCAGGTTTGGATGCAGGAATGCCACTGCCACCCCCGCAAGCACAGCGTGAAGCTAACACACGCACCCCTCGCGCTTATTTCATGCACACACAAGCTCCATGTTGATGTTTTTCTGCCCCGGAACCTACTGCGAATGCGCGCACACACACTGAAGCGAAGAGCGCACGTTTCTTCGTTCAGAGCGCTCGGCTTTCCTGTTCCGAGCACTCGTTCTCACACGCCGCCTGTTGGGATTTCCGCCAACGCGATTTGACTGCACGTTTTGCTCCGAGCTCGAAAAATCACGTGGCAACAGGTTGAAGTGATCAGGGTGATCTAGACTCGCATCAAAACGTTCAGGTGAACAAGCAACGCAGCAACAAAACCATCGAACATGAAATTATTCCTGGGCGTTAGGAATAATAATGGGTCCTCTTTCTTGCCCACTAGCCCTCTAATATGTGTCAGTTTAATAAACAATGTGTAAATTGTATTTTGATAACTTAGGAAGACCTTGGACAGTTCGTAGAATATGTCATTATGGGGCACTTATTTCTTTGTTTAACCCTAAAGTCTGGCACATGTATCTTTCAAAAACGCATATTTTGTACAACTTTGCATGAGTGCGGACCCATGCGTTTCTGCCTGCAGAAACAATCCTGCCATTGTAAAATATTGTTGGGAAGAAAATTTTTAGGCATAGCTAGTTAAAAGGAATGTTAGGCTATACAACGTGTAGCTTTCTTGTCTACATAGCAAACCAAAAAAATAACGAAAACTTAGAGTTCTTTATAGGTTTCGTTTTGTGGGGCTGGTTTAAAAGAATCGGCAAAAATTTTGTTGGCACAACTGGCTTCAGTAGTAACATTGAAAAAAGCTTCAAAACCGCGGCTGACAGATGTCTTACAACACTCGCCCCCTCGCGCAAGAGAAATAAATTTTTCATAATGTTGACTCACCGGCTCGGCACGCCAGAGCCTAATTGCATTTCGGCTTCTGGGAAATTTTGCAATTTTGTTTTCCACCAGTAGATTCAGCTCTGACATTAATCGAATTAGTTGCAAGCTTCGATACAATGTGTGCGCAGAAGTGTCAAATGTTGTCATAATTGACCAAGCAGTATTACCTGTTACCTTATGACGACAAAGCATTGCATGTACCATATACAACCCTGGTAGTATATTTTTGCCGTTCCATACATTATAATATTGGATGATACTAAATTGTGAATACCCGGTTTATAGTTCAGAGTGTTCGGATTCAAAACGCAAAACAGTTAAATACAATTTAAATTCGTGTTAAAAAAGCCACATGTGAATGTGATAGATTGAAAACCGGAAAGTTTCAAAAGCACGTACTGCTGTCATTGCCAAGTTTAAGAAGGCACAGTGAAACGAAAGTGAAAAGCATGCTTTCGATCATACTTCCTATAATCTTGAGAATGACATCATGGTTGTATAGAAACGCTAAGTCGTTTCAATCTATCGCATTGGCTTGTGCATCT
This sequence comes from Phallusia fumigata, assembly GCA_008931825.1. Taxonomy (NCBI): domain Eukaryota; kingdom Metazoa; phylum Chordata; class Ascidiacea; order Phlebobranchia; family Ascidiidae; genus Phallusia; species Phallusia fumigata. Next base: position 23,316 of record QXVZ01031991.1, read on the forward strand.
TCAATTTCAAACTTAGTTGCGTTGTAGCAACACTCAAGTCGGCAGGTATAGCCAACCTTACGGGAAACAAAGCTGAAATCATTTGTTTCAATTTATCGCTGTCAATGGCTGTGTATTTGCAAGAGGAAATGAGTGTTCCGGCAAATTTTCCAGCAAAGAAACCATTCATCACGTCAAGCGATTAGTGAAACATGCAAACAGCTTTTTGTTCGCGGCCCCCACCTAGCGGAAGGAAAAAAGTCTAAAGGGTGTTACGTAAATCAAAGTGCGAATTTTGTCGCTTTTAATTTGTTAGTCCTAGATATAAAATAAATATTCATAGTTCCCTTCGCGTTTATACATAAAGTTGCTTTTTTACACTATTTTTTCATAATTTTGTTTACAGTCAATTAGTTATTACACACAAAGTGTGTCTGTCCCATACGGATCGCTCCACAAATAATTCAAAATTTCGAATTTTGGGAGCAACAATTTTAAATGCATACAGAATCTGTGAGTAAAAGTTGTTTGTTTCTGTCTTGTTTAATTTTGTTTATGTCGCATTTTTTTCATTCCGCAGAAACCGACAATGCCAATAGAAGCAAAATATACATTCCATACATTAAGGTGTGCATTAAAGACTGTTTCTCGTAAATTTCAAGCATGGCCTTATAGGAATACTGCAAGGCCAAATTGAAGACTTAACCAAATTGTTTACAGAACAAGTAAACATGAGCAAGGCAAAACGCAAGTAAGCGACCATGCAAATGAGGTCAAGTCGTATCAATAAACTCCCGGTTGTTTACTGAGACAAAGTTCAAACAGAGCTAATTCTTCCATTAAGCAGCGAATCTAATTATCGGTTGCGGGCGGATTTTTGCGCGTCGATGAAAATTCGTGGTATGTTTTTAGTTGAGCGTCCAGTCGTAGCCTTGGGCACATTTGAAGTGAAAATTACCAAACATTAACACAGATTCCGGGTTAAGCATAGCAACACGCTGCAAACACAAAAGCTTTGTGGCAAAACTTGCTGTCGGCATAGGCTGAAACTTGCATTGGTTTAACGTGAAATGGTTGCGGCTGTGCAGTGTAAGTTAAAACTTTGTGGAAAGCAAAGTTAACAGATATCCGGTTAGTTTAGTGGCTAGACATTACGCAGGCATCGGACTGGTTATTTTGCCAACTTGCGTTTGCATGCGAAAACCGGGTTTGATGAAAAGCAAAATGTATAAGGTTGTTGTAATGATTACCATATATATCGGGTGGACAAGTGATGAATATTGCAGAGATAATTAATTTTTATTACACAGCGTATAGTATTTAATGAAAGCACAAACAAATGGCGCCTAACGTTTTCATTGCAACATTTAAACGCCTGAGCTACGCGCGCTACATGACAAGCAGAAGCAAAAATGCAAAAACTGGCTCATAGGGTAGGTAAACTGACCCAGATGTGGGTCAACACGGTTTATTATGTAAACGTTTCATCACAAACCACGTTACTGACGATGCGCAATTATTGCCGAAAAGTTGGAATAACAAGTCATGTCGCGTTTGCCCATTGTCTGGATGAGCATACTTATTCTGAAAATTATTACCAGATTTGTGTTAAGTATTCGAAAACTGACGACATGTCCAGGCGGTTTGATGTCAATGCGGTTTGAACCTGTGGCAGACAAAAAAACTATTCAGATCCAACATCAAACTGCAATAGTAAATGTCGGAAGTTGTTGATGTTGCTTGAAGTGGTAGTTGTCGGTAAACTGGTAAAGGTGAATAGGGTTGGTTTGGAAATACGCTTGAGCATTTTGTGCAAAAAAACAACAATCGTTGGTCTGTTTACAAGCGGGTTTCAATGTAGCGCGATTCATACAGAATTGTGAGTTGTCAGCAAGTTTGGCGAAGATTTTGAGGCACTTTCGCAGTTGATTTAACAAACCTCGTTAAGTAACTCTCTAGACAGAAAAATTATGCTTTGTGTCGGACTCTTTGAAGCATCAGTTTCGTTTCCTTCTCATGTGAGAATGCATACGATTTCTACTGGATTTTGCCAACACGTAGTTGCAAAACGATTACCCTGGTCTACTCGGTGTTCGATTTAGTCGTCACGGAGCCAAGGATCAAAACGTGACAAAAAACTTTGTGATGATTCGGCCTTCCCTGTGACATTTTGACACGTAGCAATCAATTATGAAAACACGCATTAGTACACCAGTACTTCAACTCGAATTCTGCTGAAAACGATTACACCGTGAAAGGTTACAGTGTGAGTTAGCCTATCACGTTTTCAAACCTTGTGACTTTTGTATCAGTATCGTTTTGTGCATGAGTATGTTGAACACTACAGGTTGGGTGCGATTCATAGTTCGGCTAGGAGCATCGATTTAAGTTCATTATGAATAAGATTAAAGTTGCCATCGCTTCTTTGGCTGGGCTCACCCTGTTGTTTGGTATTGTGGCTGTGGCAACCAATTACTGGATGAAGGTAGGGATGTTTGCATCGTATAAACACGTTTATTCCTGAAGTAATGTATTATTGCAAAATATTACTATTATACGAAATGTTTAAAGACAATGTTTCGTGGCAAATTTAAAAAGTGTTTTAATAGTTTATTGTTCGCACGAAGTTTTTTGAAAACGCAAATTAGCTGCGATCCGTGGAATCTGAGCTTAAATCACGGTTTGACAAAATGTAATACATATCGAAACGTTAATTCTTTATAGTTAAGCTTTTTTTTATGTGTGAAACAAACACATAGATGTATTTTCTTTCCAACACAACCTATTGAAATTTGAAGGGTTGCCTTGACATGCGCAAGTTCCTTGGTATTCACATCGCGGTTATGCCAGAAGGCGATGATTTGGCAAGTGTATACATCAACGTGGTCAAAAAGTTGGTGAAAACGGGGCACGTGTGTTTCGCATCTGGACTCTTCAAATTCGACATTGAGTCTACGGATTTTTCGGAAACCATGGGTCGTAAGTGTAGAAAGTTCCGGAGTTTTGTCAAATCCATTTTTTGTTTGGTTTTCGTAAAAAAGATGGTACCCGAATAAACACAGCTGAAGCTAACACACGTTTATGCTCCAGATGAACAACCGAACAAATGAACCAATAGAAGCTATTTATCCAAACGTTATAAAGTCACATCGGCTTACAAACAAACATCTCCACAATAAATAGATACAAGCCAGTACATTTCTACGTTTCAAAAACGCTATTGTCATCATCAGGACATGTCTTACACACAAGTACTTGCTTGTATCTTCTTATTCAGGCCATTTAAAACTGTGAATTGTGAACCTAAACATCTCCACGATCTATAAATCTTCCTAGTAAAGCATCACTGAAGTACCTACCTTGTCTATGCCCATATCTTGCAGACAACAATGAAGAGAGGACTCTCCATGCAACATCGGCCCTTTTACTCATTGGTTTNGTTACAGTGTGAGTTAGCCTATCACGTTTTAAAACCTTGTGACTTTTGTATCAGTATCGTTTTGTGCATGGGTATGTTGAACACTACAGGTTGGGTGCGGTTCATAGTTCGGCTAGGAGCATCGATTTAAGTTCATTATGAATAAGATTAAAGTTGCAATCGCTTCTTTGGCTGGGCTGACCCTGTTGTTTGGTATTGTGGCTGTGGCGACCAATTACTGGATGAAGGTAGGGATGTTTGCATCGTATAAACATGTTTATTCCTATAGCAATGTATTATTGCAAAATATTACTATTATCCGAAATGTTTTATGACAATTTTTCGTGGCAATTTTGGGCAGATTTAAAAAATGTTTTAATAGTTTATTGTTCGCACGAAGTTTTTTGAAAAACGCAAATTAGCTGCGATCCGTGGAATCTGAGCTTAAATCACGGTTTGACAAAATGTAATACATATGTAAACATTGATTCTTTGTAGTTAAGCTTTTTTATGTGTGAAACAAACACATAGATGTATTTTCTTTCCAACACAACCTATTGAAATTTGAAGGGTTGCCTTGACATGCGCAAGTTTCTTGGTATTCACATCGCGGTTATGCCAGAAGGCGATGATTTGGCAAGTGTATACATCAACGTGGTCAAAAAGTTGGTGAAAACGGGGCACGTGTGTTTCGCATCTGGACTCTTTAAATTCGACATTGAGTCTACGGATTTTTCGGAAACCATGGGTCGTAAGTATAAAAAGTTCCGGAGTTTTGCCAAATACATTTTTTTTGTTTGGTGTTCGTAAAAAAAGATGGTACCCGAATAAACACAGCTGAAGCTAACACGCGTTTATGCTCCAGATGAACAACCGAACAAATGAACCCATAATAGCCTTTTATCGCCATTTATCCAAACGTTATAAAGTCACATCGAGTTAGAAACAAACATCTCCACAATAAGAAAATACAAGCCAGTACATTTCTACGTTTCAAAAACGCTATTGTCATCATCAGGACATGTCTTACACACAAGTACTTGCTTGTATCTTCTTATTCAGATCATTTAAAAGTGGGAATTGTGAACCTAAACATCTCCACGATCTATAAATCTTCCCAGTAAAGCATCACTTAAGTGCCTACCTTGTCTATGCCCATATCTTGCAGACAACAATGAAGAGAGGACTCTCCATGCAACATCGGCCCTTTTACTCCTTGGTTTAGCAATTCACATCGCTGGAACTGCGCTGACTCAACTGGGCTCCTACCAGGATCCGTCTGGTTCAAAGGGAAGGAGCTTGTTTGTTGCTGGAACCGTCGTGTACGGCCTGAGTAGTAAGTGGATGATTTACAAACCACAACGAGTATGCAAACGACAAATACGTACACTCACGTCTTACCAATTTTCGACACTGCCTGTGACCCTAAAAACTTTGAATCACAACGAAATTGATCCTAGGACAGTGGTTCCCAACCAGGGAGAAATTTCATAGGTAAAAAAGAGGAATTTCCACTTTGCAGTTAAGTTTTTTATGTTAGGTGTAGTTTTTAGTGAGACCAGCGATCAGAAACCTTTTAATATTACTTTATATCACTTTTTGCCTAGTAGGGGAGGAATGAAAAGTTCTAAAATAGGCAAAGGGGGAATGCATCANAAGCCAGTACATTTCTACGTTTCAAAAACGCTATTGTCATCATCAGGACATGTCTTACACACAAGTACTTGCTTGTATCTTCTTATTCAGATCATTTAAAAGTGGGAATTGTGAACCTAAACATCTCCACGATCTATAAATCTTCCCAGTAAAGCATCACTTAAGTGCCTACCTTGTCTATGCCCATATCTTGCAGACAACAATGAAGAGAGGACTCTCCATGCAACATCGGCCCTTTTACTCCTTGGTTTAGCAATTCACATCGCTGGAACTGCGCTGACTCAACTGGGCTCCTACCAGGATCCGTCTGGTTCAAAGGGAAGGAGCTTGTTTGTTGCTGGAACCGTCGTGTACGGCCTGAGTAGTAAGTGGATGATTTACAAACCACAACGAGTATGCAAACGACAAATACGTACACTCACGTCTTACCAATTTTCGACACTGCCTGTGACCCTAAAAACTTTGAATCACAACGAAATTGATCCTAGGACAGTGGTTCCCAACCAGGGAGAAATTTCATAGGTAAAAAAGAGGAATTTCCACTTTGCAGTTAAGTTTTTTATGTTAGGTGTAGTTTTTAGTGAGACCAGCGATCAGAAACCTTTTAATATTACTTTATATCACTTTTTGCCTAGTAGGGGAGGAATGAAAAGTTCTAAAATAGGCAAAGGGGGAATGCATCAAAAAAGGTTGGGAACCACTGGCTTAGGATTTCATCATGGCCCATTGTACAGATTTTTGAAATCGCGTTGCTCTAATGACTGTAGTTGTCCGCATAAAAAACGTTTATTGTAATCTGGGTATTGTTTTTTTGTATGTAGTGCTGTGCATCTTTGTGGGCATGCTGGTGTATACGGTTCTGTTCGTGGATGCAAAACACAGCGACCCGATGCTATTCTTCGACCAGTTTCAACACGGAATCATAACAATCGGAAGCCGCGCCAAGCGAAACGAACCGTCCCCAGTCACCCAGATAGACGAAGAAACTTTCGAAAAAGAATTCGTCAAAATTGAACAAAGTTCTACTGTGGAATTTGGATATTCCATTTATTTAGGTTGGACTTCTTTCTTCGTATCGTTTTTGACACTTGGCACTGCCGTGTATGCCTGTATTCGACGCAAACGTGAAGACACAACTCATATGGTTATGACCTAAGGATCCGATTTGTAAACCGTTGTATACTTGCTACCATATGAAAAAAATGTACCGAAGATTGAATAAGAATATTAGCGCCACTATTCCAATTAAATTGATTAGTCAACTACAAATGTTGGATTTCAGTTTTGAGTTGTGATCTTGGGTTTCGAATCCTTTTGTCTGGTTAATAATAGTGTAGAACGTACTAGATTGTAAATATAAAGTGTCCGCTAGATTGTACGGGTCCTCCCAGTTTTGATAAATCTAACATTAATTGCCACCGGTATGCATGCAACACACCCATTCCAGTAGTAAAAAACATAAAACAATAAAAATATTGACCAAACTGACATCTAGTACACCAAGCCAAACCAGTTTCTAGTAAATTTATAAGTTCTAGTCCTTACCAATTCTGGTAGCCAATAACTGTGATGACGTGC